>LOJH01001219.1:11823-22842 GCA_001685095.1 Ellobius talpinus
TTCCTTCCTTCCTTCCTTCCTTCCTTCCTTCCTTCCTTCCTTTCTTCTTCCTTCTTTTCTTACTTCCTTTCTTCTGGGAGTGTTGAAATGTTCCACATCTTGGGAGGAGAGTGGGTTCCTGGATTGTACATGTTTGTCAGTATTTGTGAAAATTTAACATAGGTTGTTTTTATTTTGCTCAAGGCGTATCATACCTAACTGAAAAATTTTAAGACAAAGTGGTTCGAGTTTGGAAAATAGAAAAAGTGGACAGGAGGTAAATAACCCCATTTAAAGAGATTTGAAAGCGTAAAAATTGGCCAGCAAACATTAAATAATGACACTTTTTTATGTGCAGACAGTGCCGGTTGCATGGGAAGTCTCTTGGAAGGTGAGCAGCAGCAGTACAACCTAGCAGCAGCTGCGCATGCGCACTCATGCAGGCTTGTGGGTTCTCTATCTTTTAGTCCTGTTTTCATTTGGCTCATTTCCTCATTCAGTTGGATTTTTCTTCCTATTTTGTTAGTACAACTCCCCACAGTACTTAGCATCCCAGGCCTGTAAACACTGAATGCCCAATAAATGTCCAATTTGCCATGGGGATGAACTGATTCCTTTCTGGAATATTCTATGGAAATTAGGCGTCGCACAATTGGCTTGGCATGAATCTATAAAAGCGGAAAGAGAAAGGAGACGTGTCCTTTCATCCATTTTTGGAAAATTCTTAGATATATCTGCTTTTAAAAGAAATCTTTTCATTTCACAACATTTACTTTGGAAAAGTAAAATATGCAATCACAATGCAGTTGTGTTTGCTTTAAAATTGGAAGATAACACCAAAGACTATGCAAGCATGGGAAGCAGTAATGATGGCAAAAGCTGTGCTCGCTCTCTCTCTCTCTCCCTCTCTCTCTCTCTCTCCTTCCCTTCCTCTTCCTCTCTTCCTCATGCCTTCCCTACTTCTCTTTCCTCCTCCCTTTCTTCCCCCCACCCCCTTGAGACAAACCAGAACACCGGGAGTGGAAATTGCTGCAAGCTGCAGGGATGTGTGCACATTTAGATGCCGGTACCTGCTGTTCTGTGGTTGGATGTTATTGTTTCTGACAAGTGGGTCTCTGTCATGGTCTCATCTTGAAACTAAAGAGGAAGGGACTAGAAGGCTGAATCACTCATGTCAGAGGCCCTGGAAACCCCCCTTTGTGGTGCACAGGTCTGTAAGAATAGCTCTCTTTCAGCTGTGTTTCTGTGATTTGGGTAACGATCCCTGTGAGCAGCAGCCCTACTTCTGGTGACCCTGTTTACGTGAGCACATTACCAGCTGTCTTTAGGATGCTGGCTGGAGATGGGAAGAAGGGTAGCTTGAAATGACTTTTTAGGAGAAAAGACCCAGGACAAAGGCTTTGTTTGTTTGTTTTTGATGTCTTTTGTTATTGTTCTAAAGAACATAACCCAGGCACCAATCTATACTCACACGATTTTCAGAAGCTAAGTTATTTATATAGCATCTTTTATAAGCTGAATTTGTAAGATAAATCTCACATGAATTAACGACCTACCTTGACTTAAATGTGTGGACAGACAAGAATTTCTGTACATTTCTATTGGCATTTTATGTGTTAATATACACAGTCAGTAACAGACAGCTTAACTGACACTGTCTTCAGGTCAACAGAATGAGAGTGTTTTAAATTAAACTGCCATGCTGAGGATGGACACAGTCTGGGATTCCAGAGTGGATCTGGGAGACGGTGCTGGCTGAGCAGCCCCCTCACACAGCTCACAGCCTGAATGGCTGCCTGGGGTCTTAGCGCAGGCTGCTGGTGGGAATGTAGGAGAGCTGGTGAAGGCAGTCACCAGCCTGGAGGCTGAGGACTATGCGGTTAGGTAGGCCAGGTTACCAGTATCAGGTTCTTTCTGAGTGGCAGCAGAGCCAGGCTAAGCGCTCTCACTGTGGGGCTGCTCTGGGCAGTATCTTATTAACTGCATCTCCAGGCATCAGGTTAGACAAGAAAAATACTTCCTTCATGGACACTGCACCCCCACTATCTCCTCACTGCTCCAACATCCTCAGTCCAGCCTGGGAAACCTAGCAGTGTGGCCTCCAGGCCAGGGTGGGGACAGGCTGCCTGTTTCCTATCCAGTCACAACTTCCAAGGTTCTGGGCCAGGTGAGTTTAGAGCTAGACAAAGTTTTTTCATAAGAAATGTTTTGACTTTTGATTTTCTTCTTCCTGCTGCAATAAGCCCATAAATGTTTGTTTTTGTTCTAATTTTGGCTTAAGAGAAGAAAAAGAAAAAAGAATATTTGGGTACAGTGTAAAAGTTTTCTCATATCCAGACTGGAAACTCCCCAGTTGCTCTGAAACCGGACAGGCTGAGAGTATTTGTTTCTCTCTCAATAAACAGTACATGGCCGGTCTCGACTTGACCTCAGCCAGGTAGAACAGGGTGCTTAGGCCTTTCTCAGGGTTCCGGGAGGGTCAAGAGGCCTGAGTTTAGGAGCAAAGACTTCTCACCATTCTTCTTTGATCTTCTAATGGGGACCGCACCATACTCCCTTCACGGTATTTTGATAGCATATGACATAAACACAGGTGTGGCCTCTACACGGTGTACTGCGCCACAATTAGAATATTCAAGACAAGATAAAGCCAGCTGAAGCTTAAAGTTGAAGCCAAAAACAGCCAATGTTGATTTCTACTAAAAATAATGTCAAGAGAAGGGAGGCATAGGTACCCTTTCTAGAACCCTGTTCAGTAGCCTCTGGTATAGCTTTGTGTGAAGGGCTTGCCTGAAGTAAGCCATCGTTTGAGGCACAGCAATACCTAGTGACAAATTCTCGAAGGACATCCATCCACTGCACCCCTCCCAGGAGCCTGTCCCTGGTCCCTGGCTGAATGGAAGGGGAATGCTGAGTGATATAAACATTTAGATTAAGGTATTGTGACAGATTTGGTCCCGGCATGTCACTTCTTTGGGGTTAAAGTCCTGGGAGACTGACCGTATTCTTTCATTTTCTTGCCTTCTGGTGTTCAGCCTGGAAACCTAACCCCAAATGGTACTTAATTCCTCAGGGGGAAAGTATTTGTCAAGCCCACAATTAACTTAATTGTTTATTTGTGCAGAGGCTGTCTTGTTTAGCACCAGGACATGAAGGAGGGTGGCTCCAGGGCTGTGCTCATGTTCTGGCTCTTACTGCACAGCAGCTTAGCAGAGGCAAAATGGAGGGGAAGGGGCGAGGAGAGAAAATGGAAGACAGTTCTGAGGGGTTGATATGTCCACTGTATGCTGCCCACAGCAAACATTTCTCCCTGTCCTCTGCTTGTCTGAGAGGTCAGACTTTGAGTGTAGAGTTCCCTTTTTAGTTATGGCTTCACTAGGTTGTAGTTTTGGGCCAGAGCAGGAGATGCCCCTCAAACCTAGATTTCAGAAGAAAATCTTGGGTTTCCAAAGACACTGGTGTTGCTGTCTATGTGAACGTCTACTGGACGTGTGTGGGTCTGGCTCATGGTATTGTACAGTCCAAGCAAAGGCAGATGGGAAAGGGATGGAACAACTTTGAGCTTTTGTAGAAGTCTTACCAGTCTCAATGAGTATGACTTTGCCTCCTGGGAGACGTTTGGAAATGTATGTTTGTGTGTGTGTGTGCACATACGTGTATGCACACGTGTGCACACACACATGTGGGTACACATGCACAGGCATGCACTGTAGATGTTGTTTCTTAGTAGCTATCTACCTTTTTAAGGACAGGGTCTATCAGTTTCCTGGAGCTCACCAAATAGGCTAGATAGGTTGGCCAATTCACCCTGGGATGGGCCTGCCTCTGACTCGCCAGCACTGGGATTATAAGCCTGTGCCATCATGTTCTAGCTCTTGAAGATATGAAGTCTAGGGAACAAACTCAAATCATTGTGCTTGCATAACAAGCGCTTCACTGGCTGAGCCATCATTTTTAGTTGTCACTGCTAGACAAGAGTTTGTGTTGGCATTTAAAGTAGGCTGAAACCAAGAATACTGCTAGCCACACAGGACAGCTCCTCTCCCTATTGAAGAGTCACCTGACTCCGAATAGCACTGATGCAAGCCCTTAGTCTGGCAGGATCACTGGACTGACACACATGGGGAAGTGACTTGCATTTTCCTTTTGGGACGTTCTGCTGATACTTATGCTGCTCCTGCATGGCTGGAGAAGACTCGGTGTCAACTCCTGCCCTCTTCACCTCTCTATCCTTCCTAGTTTGATGCCTTCTCAGCTTTGCTGTTGTTACTTGCTTCTCAACAAACCTGTGGGTATTGACTGGATCCTTGAGGCTAAAGTGGCTTCAGATCTTACTTGAGAAATGTCTTCAAGCAATAAATAGAAGAGTGTCAATAAGACCTAGTGCTTAGGGCAATAAGACCTTGAGCTCAGGACAAAGGTTTGCAATTTACAGAGTGCTCAGAGTCTGACTAAACTAGCGTTCTCTTTCTAGCCTCCACCACTTACTCAGAAGAGGTAACTGCATTTCTTGGTCCCCTTGTTGGCCTGGCCCTCACCCCCTTACCTATCGCTGCTCTCCCCACTCCACACCAAAAGGGGGCAGCAGAGAGCAGTAGGGTATTCTCAGACATGCTAACCACCTTTTAGCCATTGTCTCCCTGACCCTAGCAGGCTGATCCCTAAATATCTCCCTTTCCCCCCAACTCTCCATCACTCAGTGCACAGCATGCTTGCATGGAAATCCTGTTTGATTCCCTTGAGACCCTCTAACATGACACACCTATTGCGCGGTTTCTCAGCTCTGTGGCTGAGGCAGTTGGCTGTCACTGAGGTAGGAGTTATACTGTGCCCTACTCTAGTACCTTTCTCAGAATCTATTTTATTTACTGTTGTCGTTGATAGAGTAACCACAGTGCCAGTCGGCTTCTGTCTCGTCTGTGCTGACTCCCTTGGGATGCTCAACTCATAGCATTCTTACCTTTTTTCTTGTATATCATCCTCTTATCTTTGTAGCGTGTACTGAGGGTCAGGGATGTTCCGTAACTTGGCCAAGGTGAAGCTGTGCTGCGGTGAATTTGGAACTCAGCTCTGCATCCCAGACTTAAAGTCCCAGGAAGTATTGAGCTTCTTTTAAACTGTGTGACATATTCATTTTCCTTGAGCACAGCACGCTTGTTATGGACCTAGTTAAGAAGTTTTCATCTGTATTCATTCACCCATTGTGAAAACACATGGCTTTGCCAGGTGCCAGGCCCTGTTAGAACCCAGAAAAGCAGACAATCCAATTCCGACCCTGCCCTGAGGAGGAGACAGGCAGGCAGCTGTGCATGCTCACTGAAGACAGTGAGTTTGAGGCCGAGCAGGAAAAGAACACGACTTCGTGTGATGGTAGGCAGGCCTTGGTCACAAAGGGCTTCGTAGCAGAAGTGCCCCGAAGGGAAAGGCGGCGACTCAGTTGGAGGACGACCTCAGCAGGTGACCCGGTGGTCATACTGAATGTAAGGCACACAACGAGGCTAAGCATAATCCCACTCCTGTAACCCCACACTCGGAAAACTGAAACAGAGGATTGCTCACAGGTTAGAGGGCAGCCTTAGCTTGGCATAGTGGGTGACACCCATCTCAGCTGGACTGGGGACAGGCTGGCCAAGTGATAATGAGCCATTGTTTTTTTCTTCAATTCGTTTCCTTCTCTTTGATAATCATACCTTCAGCCAAGAATACAAGAGGCAAGTTTACCTAAGAATGCCAAGTTCAAGATCAAATATGACTGGTTCTGATCTTGTTCTCTGTTTCTCTTTTTGCCTCTCCATCCCTCTCTTCCTCCTTCTCTCCTTCCACCCCTCTCCTCTCCCTCCTTCCTTCCCTCTGTAGAGTAGGAAGGTAGAAATACACTGTCAAAGGCCAAGTAAAATAGTTTCTCATTGAGAAGGAATAAGCAGGCAGTGGATCTTTGCACTGCGTCTTGGAGAGTTAACAAAACAATCTTTCATTTTAGAATTTTCTTAAAACAGGAATGTTTTTTAAATTTTTTGAGTGCCTCAAATTGGGCAAAAAAGTGTTACCAGTGAGCAATGACCACATCAAAACACTTATTGGGTGAGGTGTACAGATTCTTTGCTCAGAATAGTTGCACTGCTTCCATGTCAAATGTATGTTTCTAAGCACTCAACCCTTATTTTCTCTTAGACAAACAAACAACCTGAAATCTATTTATAACTATTGGTTAGGGGTAGGGGGAACTGTCACTTGCAAGTAATACAAAGTAATCAGAACATGAAGATGAGGTTTTGCAGATTGGCTGCAAACAGAGCCTGTTTTGATTACAGTCTCAGGGTTCCCTACCCAAACTCCTGCTTGGAGTTCTGAATTAGTATTTCTCTGATTGTCATCCAAACTGCCCTGCCAACTTCTGTAAATTCCATATCTAAACAACAACTGTGCTGGCTGCTTCCTGTGGGAAAGAGCCCTGCCTTGACATTAGCCAGTGAGTCCATTTAGCCATTTTCTAGCTCACTTACCCAAGGACTTGGTGCACTACTGAAAGCCTCCATCTAACAGAAAGCCAGTGTTCAGTGGGCATTTGGTTTCAGCTTACTTGTGTTTGAACATTTATAATAGTGCTAATCTCCCAGGGACTCAAATCACATTAAGAGCTTTATCTGGGGCTGCCAAGGAAATTAGCATGTATCCACATGACTAGGAACTATGAAGAACTGGGGTGGACTGACAGAAATTTAATAAGTGCCAACTTTCATTTCAATTATCTTTTCCATGAGAATTTGTTTGGAAACTCACGAAGCCAGGTCAGGTCATCAGCACTCCCTGCACATACAGGTACCCCTGCCCCTCTACACAACTCCCCTGCTGAATGGCCTGGCCCTTCTCCCAACCCTTACAGTTGTGTGTCTGGAGCACATACATGGCAGGTCGCTCTTCCTTCCATTGCCATCCTGACTTCCCACAGAGGAGGAATGGTTATTTCCCTCCTGTGTTCTCCCTGGAGACTGGTCTGTGTACGCCGTGCCCATCAGATGCGGGTCAGTCAGTGAAGACTGGATGGTGTGGAAAGGTGAAGGTGAACGTAGCTTAGGGAAACATTCCCCATCAGTGTGGGGATGGGAGTTTTGAGGGGGAAATCTAGGCAGTTTAATTTGACTAATATATGTAGCTAATTTATAGAAAATGCGCTCGCATTGGGGAAAGCCTTCTTGGCAATTCGAGAGAAGGAAGAGAATCAGGGACTGCCCCCAGCTGCATTGCAGAAGGGGAAACCAAGATGACTGAAGAAGTAATTTATGGAAACTGCAGCAAGGGGCTTGGTGTCGTCAGGATGAAAAGCAGCCTATTTATATGCTTGGTGAACTAGGTTAGCCTGTCAGACTGAGAAGAGGACAAGCATTACCCAGGGCAAGCTGGGAGCCAGTGCCCCTCCCACCCCCACCTGGATAACTCCTCCAAAGAAGCATCACATTTTGAGTTTCAGTCTCTTCCAGAAGCACTTTCTAAAAATGTATTACCTAAGCTTCACAACCCTTTTGATTGCATTTACTTTTCTGTGTGTGTTAGGACCAGGTTGTCGCTCACAGGCCACAGGCCACGGTGGAGGTCAGAGCACTGTGGCCTTGTGAGAGCTGGTTCTCTCCTCCCACCCTGTGGGCCCCAGACATCATACTCAGGCCTCGGGCATCATGATAAGCAGGTATGCCTGCTGAGCCATCTTGCTGGCTCAGATTCAACTTCTTTTAGGAATTTTTATTTTAATCTATTTCTTTAACCTCACATGGAAACTGTGGGTGCATGAGACTCTGACAGCTCACAAGAAGGCTGAGCAGGAGTTTGGTTCTAGAATTCCTGGCCAACTTTGGGGTGGGGGCAAACAGAAGGTGGGAAGGCCTACCTGGTAGTGATGGTTTCATGGGTTAGGGAGGAATCTAACTCCAGAAATGAGAAACAGGAACAAAGAGGAATGCTAAGAGGAAGGAATGCAAACTCAGAGAAATAATGAGCCTAACAACAGAGATGGAGATTGCAATAAAAGAGGAAAAATTACCACATTGCCCAATGGGCAGAAAATTGAGTTTTCTCCTGCCTTGGGCCTTACTGCCTGTACAGCGTTCCTTTTATTGCTTTTGTCTTTTAATTTTTCCTTCTTTCCCTCTACAGCAAGTGCTGAGAATTACACTGCTTTCTGAGAGGGCATTCTTGTTTGTTTGGCTTTTTTTTGGTTTTGTTTTGGTTTTGGTTTTGGTTTGGTTTTTTTGAGACAGGGTTTCTCTGTATAACAGCCCTAGCTTGTCTTGGAACTAGCTTTGTAGGCCAGGCTGGCCTGGAATTCACAGACATCCACCTGCCTCTGCCTGCCTCTGCAGGGTGTGGGGGGGATTAAAGGCCTGCACCACCACTGCCTGGTGAGAGGCCATTCTTGATGCAACAGCAAAGAGCGGAGCTCACGTCTCCACCCCTTTCAGGGTCAACCGGATCTGCACACAGGGAACCTCTCTCCCTAAAGCTGAAATTCTATGTCAAGGGAGCCCTTTCCACAGACAACATTTAGTAGTAGTAACTAACACTGGGCTGCGTCCCAAAGAGAAACTAGATCAAAGGCTAGAAGTTAGAAGTGCTGGTTCCCTCCCTCCTTACCGTCCAAACGCCAGGTCATGGTCATAACTGTGATTTCTCATGCCTGGAAGGAAAATTGGAGATCCCATCAAGAAAAGGCTTTTAAGAGAAGGCTGAGTTATCAACACACTGTTGTTTGGACACTCAGTGTTGTCTATAAAGGATTCCAGTTCCTTTCCACGTGCCTTGAGGCGGCCCATGAACTGATAGTGAGCCAGAAGAATGACATAGGCAGAAACAAGTGTAAAATCTGCAATAGCGTCCGACATTTAGAAGTGAGTTTTCTTTTTCTTCATGATTCAAGCTTATCAAACAGAGATGTTACATGCAATAATACCTCTGTATTCAAGGTATCCATAATCCCTTGGCTCCAGACATTTACCTGGAAGGTATGTTTAGGAAGGCCATGTGACAGAGTGACTTACAGAACAGAGAGATTATGTCAAAACTTTGAGTTCGGTTCTGGGTCCCCTATTAACATGGTCTTTGAGAAGGACAGTCACTCTGCTGATAGATCTGACCATGCCTTATCAACTTCAGCATGGCTTGTGTCTCCTTCCATTTATAATAAGCATTCTATACCCGCATGAAGGAGATAGTTATTGGCTCACCCTCAGTGTCTGTTCACTTTTTGTTTAATGGTCATTTTGGAGTCCTATGTTCTAGGCAACAGGCCTGAGGCCTAGGAGCTCTGTGGTCACCTAGTAGGAAAGCATTACATCGTCGCAGAGTTTGTCCAGTGCCAAATGTCGATCTGGGGCAGTAAAATCCATAGGTCAGATATGGTGGTGCACGCCTTTAACCCCGGCACTGCAGACGCAAAATCAGGCAGATCTTTGTGAGTTTAAGACCATTCTGGTCTACATATTTAGTTCCAAGCCAGTCAGGACTACATAGTAAAATCCTATCTAAAAAAATAAAAATAAAATTTAGGATGAAAGTCCAGTAGCCAGAAAGATTAAAGAACAAGGTAATTTCTAAAATAGCAAGTCTTTTCTTACATTCTCTTTTCATTTATGTGGTACTGATCATCTTAAAAGTAGATTTTCCCCTGGGCATTTCATACTAAAAATGATACGGTTTCTCGTCCTTTATAATTATATTTTTTTCATTTTCTTTTATTATGACTTTCATATCACAGACACTTTTTTCCAAGAATGTTAAAAGTGCATATCATCCAACCAGAAGGAAAAAATAACTGTCTTAATAAAAATGGAAGGGGGGTGTAGATCATCCTTTTTTTGGTTCCAAACTAGGGACGCCTGGTTTGCTTGTTCTACATACTTGCCAAGGATTGATGTAATGAATCACAAACAGTTTTGAGTTATCTGAAATGGAACAAAAGGCAGGCCAACAATTTTCTGAAGCCTAAAAAAGCAAATTGTTCCCTAGTCTGATAACCCAAAGACAACAGATGGATTTTTCTCGGCAATGTCTAAGGTGGGGCAGGACAGACATGGGCAGCCCATTGAGAAAACTGCATGTGTGCAGTCCCAACAGAGCAGGGTGTTCTAGTGGACTTAAGAACGACCTTCCTGGAGAGGCCAGAAAAGGACTGGGGGGGAACGGAGATCTTGACATTGTCTAGTTCTGCTGCTGAGGAGCAGGGAAAAATCCAGACAACATCTCTGGTTGGTGCAGTGATTTGCCACCAGAAGTTCCCAGCAATGAACTTATTTATGCCTAATATGAACAGCGTATCATGGGATGGTCCTTCAGGTTTTCATGAACTCATCTGTGAGTTGTTGAATACTCCTTTACTTCCATTTGAACTGGGGCCTTGCATAGCTGTGGTGTGGATTCTCATGCAGAAATAGGTGGGTGATACTCTGACCGCCCTGCCAGGGTCCCTTGAAACTATGTTCTTTCAGAATTAATCATGGTCTTCAGAGCAGCTGAGAAAGCAGTGATCTCCAGTCTCACCAGTGGAGTCATTATGTGGGGTGCAGAATAGCTGGGGACATCAGGGTGGCAAATAAAATCTTCTACCTGGGATAGTTTAAAGAATTGCACACCAGGAGTACAGCACCATGGAGAGCCATGCCTTTGGAGAGGGATGGGTGTGGTGGCTCAAACCTGTAATTTCAGTACTCAGGAGGCTGAGGCAGGAGGACTGCTGCCAGAGCAGGACACACAGGTAAACCCTGTCTAAAAAGCTTAACCGATTAATCAAAAGTTAGAAGAGAATGCTCTTCTTGCTGACATTAAAACTTTGGGTTTCTTGCTTTCCCAACAAAATGCACTATAGACACAATGGCAGTAAAATTGTATGTTTTTAACATTTAGAATAACTTTTAGGAAAATAATTACCCTTTCAAAATGATGTTCCAAGTTAATGAAGACAGGTTTAAACCTGTAATCATCAGCCACGGTCTTATGCCCCAAAGGGGTGTGTGTGTGTGTGTGTGTGTGTGTGTGTGTGTGTGTGTGTGTGTG
>LOJH01001219.1:22861-40641 GCA_001685095.1 Ellobius talpinus
GTGTGTGTGTGTGTGTGTGTGTGTGTGTGTGTGTGTGTGTGTGTGTGTGAAACTATCATTTGGAACCATATCACACACACACACTCCTAACACACACAATTTATTAATTTCCAGGTATTTCAGGTTAGGATTGTTTCCAAAGACATTTAAATTATGCTGCAGGTTCAAACAGAAATAAAAATCATATAAAATTATAAGACTTACAACTTCAAAAATATAGCAGGAATGAAAACATACTAAGAAAACATGAGATTTAGTCCCTTTTGTTACTCTCCTTTATCCAACACAAATCCTTATCCATTGCTGGATAATTACAGTAGCAATATTTAGCTCTGTGAGGGCTGAAGGGGTTACAGAATAAGCCTCTAGTGGACTAAACTCGGATCACAGGCTCAGCATCGTGCCAGACTTTTATTGTCAGATGGTTCCCATGGTGCCTAGCATGACATGCATTACAGGGCACCATTTTCTGGGCTGTCAGGAGTGGAGACATCAAGCACAGCCCAAGTTCCCACCACCAGTTCCCACCGCCAGGGTCCTCTTATCTGAAAGGGATGGAGTCCTAGGAAGGCAGGACTCAGCATTTCTTGGGTCTAAAGTGATCTTAGTCCTTCCAAGTAACCAGCGTTTTATTCTTTTAAATGAGTGAAGGGTGGCATATTGCTACCTGCTAATGCCAGAGAAGATCCAAATAGAAAATAGATGGGAAAATCAAATGGAGAAACAAATATTTGCTGATAAAACTTGAGGCATGGAGGGAATGGAAAAACAAGCCAAGACAGAGCCAGAGGAGGAGATTAGAAAGGGACTAGGTGGAGAGAGATGGGGTGTAAAGACATATCTGAGTGCTGGTGGACTGGGACGGCCATGTCAGGGGACCTCAGAGGTCCCACCTGGGTCTTTTTATCCAGCCTCCTGGTATCCCCTGGCTGTTGGGATGAGAGCAGCCCACAGAGGAGGACTGAGGCCCCATGGGCAGAGGTGAAATGGAACTCATGGCCAATGTCTACTTACGAGTATGTGCTGGACCCAAACTCAGCTCCCCATTCTTCTTCTCAGTTGGGTGTATTAGAGAGCTTGGGCTGACATGTTCTCTCGCACATGCGACTGTGGAAATAGCTTGTTAGGTCTCATTGCTTGAATCTCAGATTGGCTCTGCAAGATTTCAGCCTTCCAGAAACAAAGCAAAAGGACTAATCCATGTGCATAGGTGGGTCTTGTGAAACGCTGTGTGCCTAGGTCAAATCCATGAGTATGGATGGGTCTGTGAGAAGCTGTGTGCCTATGGTCTTCGCAATTTAAAGGTCTTTGTGTAATAATGAAAAATACAGAGTAGGATTGCTGCACAGCAGGCTTCCCCATCTGGGGCTACCGCTGCAGAAGGAAGGCTGCTGGCTGAGTTGCGGGCCGATGAGCAGGAGCATGTCAGGACTGTGGCTCACTGCAGCCCCCCACATGCCCCCGTGAGCCCTACAGTGTGGAAGTTGTCACTCTTCACTCATATGGTGGACAAAATTCCTTTTTGTTCTGCAGAATAGCTGAAGAAATCTCCAGAAAGAAACAAAGTTCAGTTGTCACTACGGAGGCTCTTGGGCCTGTTAAACAAGTCTCAGGTGGGATTTGTTTTTGTGACTCAGGGAAATTTTATTCTCTGTGAAGCAGCCCTGTGACAGGGAGGGCTTTCCCTAAATTACAGGGGAAAATGTCTCCTTTGGGATTGGAGTCTATCACACAGCATAACACTCGTGAGGTAGAGAGATGGCACAAGCGGTGTCAGCCAGCAGGGCCAGACCACAGACTCAGAGGAGTCCAGAGTGCACCACACACATGCCCCTGAGATCTAGTTCTGTAGCATGTACGGGCCACCTTGTGACTTAGAATTTCCCGTGCTCACAGGGTCCTTTATCTGACAATGTAGCCTCAAGGATTGATGTACCCCTGCCTGCTTTCACCAGCTGGCTTGGGGATCTGCCCCAGGGTAATCCTAAACCCTAAATTAATCCCATGCCCCGAATATCTATCCTCAGCTTTCTCCAGTTGAATTTTTTTTGCCTTCGGTGCTGGGCTTTGAACCCAGAGCCTCATGCATTCTAGGCAAAGCTAGCACTAAGCTGTTTAGCCAACTCTCTTTGAAATCCTTATGGTTCATGTTCTTAACTTCCTATTTACCCCTTCTCGGTTCATCTTAAAAATCTCCTGAATACACTCTGTCTTCTTTGGGCAGTCTTGAGCGCCTCTAGTTTTATGGCTTTTTGTTATGTGTCTCCCCAAAGGCTGGATTTTATATACAATTTTTAATCTCCAACAGGAGAAGCAAAGTGTAGTTGAAGAAGCACATGTGTAGGCTTTTGTGGCCTTAAGTTCAAATTCCACCAGAACTTGGGCCAAGCTGAGGGGCCTTTCCGATGTTAGTCTCTTGTCTCGTATTGTTTAGGACAGCTACCCTATGGGGCCTGGCGCAGTTAGCTCTCACTCCTCAGCTCAGCTTTAGCGTCTGGCCAGAAGTAGACACTACATAAATGCTTTGATGAGTGGTCTCACTCCCTTTAGGTCGCTTGACTCAGACTCCAAAGATAGATCAAAGGGAGAAGAAAAGCCTCCTCAAAACAGGAATTCATGAAGTTTGCACCAGTTTTGTTAGGAAAATTATGTTGCACATGGATCTAAAATTAGCCAAGGTGCTCCTTGGGAAAAATAGCAATTTGCTAGTGTCCCCCACTAAAGCTTTCACCTACCCAAATTTGAACTTCTTATGCCCTTAGGAGAAGCTCTCTTGAATTGGCATTTGTGGAATACTTGATTTGTGTGATGAGGGTAGCGTTGTTCTAGGCTCATTGTCGTACAAAGCCGGGTCACTGGCTCCCTGGAGCAGTGATGTGGTGCTGTGCACACAGGCTAGTAGACATTGCTTCCTTGGCTTCTGCCTCTGCAGTCCCACATCTCGGGTTCAGTGCACAGGTTGCTGGAAAGTCACAGGTAGAGACTCTGTGTTGCCCTCTGACATGCCAGCCCAGCTCAAGAACTTCCACATGCCCCCTGCCTTGGGAATCTCCAGTGCACATGGGCCCAGAGACATGACTCAACTCTTGTTTTCAGTCCAATAAGCAAATATATACAGACCTTTTGCAGGCATTGCCCAGCAGGCTCCATGCTATAAGCTACAAGATGACAGTCGGGCAGACAGTCACCTTGGAAGTTAAGCACCAAGAACATTGGTGGGCTTTGGATGGTAGGTGGACTCATGTGGTTTCCTGGCTTTGTTCCTGTCCAAAGCAGACTCACTTCACTGTAGGACAGTGGATTTAAGTCATGTCAGCCAGCTGTCAACGTGCCCTGAGATTCTGCTGATGGACGACATTTCAGCCCCCCTCTCCATTCCTCCATCCCTCTCTCTCCCTCTCCATATATGGCCATCTAGTTCTGGCACCAGACACACACTGACTGGGATCCTCTCAGTATCATCTATTTGGACAAGTGGCCACGCCAGCATAGCTCATCCCTGAGTTAATGAGGTTGAATCCAGAATGCTAGCCTTGACCCTGCTCAGCATTCACATGCTCCATTACTAACAGCTGTTGTCAGTGATGGAGCCCGCATTTTCCTTGAGGTAGAGCTGGCTGTCCTCTCTGGGCTCAGGAAGACCATCTGAGAAAGGAGGAGGCTTGTCAAAGAGCCAGCCAGTGTGTCTTGAAATGCATCTGGTTTTATTCATGCTGAGTCTTTCCAGGTGAAGTGAGCTAAATCATAAACTACAAAATGAAAGCAGATTTTCCTGAGCACACCCACACGGAACACATCGAGTTTACCACCTTGTACTAGGCTCTGCTTGAGACAGAGAAAGAAGATGTAATCGTTCTTCTTTACTGATGGCTGGACTGATGTTGTCGATAGGAAGCCTCTCCTCTATTACGGGTTGCTCCAAGGACCACCTCTATCATTTTGACTGTGGCAGAATGAATGATTCCCTAATGGCTCCCTGGGCTGCAAAGTAGGGGGCTAGGAACAGGTTGAGACTTGTTATGTCTTAGAGGTATTTTGGGGTGGGATATTAGTATTCTATGAGCTTTCAGTAGAGTGTGGGACTTATTTGCCCCTGACCAAAAACAGTAGGAAGGACCCACCCTGTGGAGGCCAAAGCTCCTCTCTGACAGATGCTAGAGTTTGCTGTAGGGCATCGGGCAAGCATGGAACTTTCAGGAAAGATGCCGAGTCTCAGAAGGTACTTGTCAGGCCAAGCATGGCTGGAAGCTGCCAATGCCCAGCACATGTCACCCATGGGAATATCTTCCCCTTTGTGTTCCTTGCTTCAACATACCCCCTCCAGGGTCAATGTCATTTTCAGCAAATCCCCATTAGGAAACCCAGGTTCTCTGTCCCCTCCTTCCATCATCCTCAGCCAACACTTACTGATTTAAACAAATCAAGCATTTGGCTCCCAGCTCTGGTCTTCCCTGTTTAATGGATGACGAGCCGCACCCTCCTCACCCCACCCCACCCCCACCCAGCAGAACTGTACTGATGACAGCGATTAGGCAGAACTTTACAGGCATGCGCTTTCAGTTCCCATTTTTGGCATGTTTTCATGAATTAACTCTTGCAGTGACATGCTAGGCCACATGTACAGGCCTCATGGCAGGCACAGTGGGGCGCTGTGTGTATGGCCCAAGTAATGGCCTGCAGGGTGAATGTGCTTAGCTGCACTGGTCCTGGGAGCCTCGGTGCTTATGTCCATACTCATATACAGCATGGGCAGGACACTGGGGCAGGTGGAGTAACAACAGAGGCAAGGAGCTGAGTGACCACACAGTAGCCCCAGATCCCAAGAATGACAGTGGTGCATCTATCTAAATGCTAAGTGCACGGGAAGCATGAAGAATCCCATCTGGCACCCAGGACAAACTGAGTTTCACACTCTTCTCCCAATCCGAGGCACACCGGCTTCTCGGGACTATTAAAAATTGGCATGAAAGCCAGGCACTGGAGAGCTGAGGTGGGAGAATCACTCAGATCAGGCTTGAGACCAACCTAGGCAATGAAACAGTGGTATGCTAGGTACTAGGTAGAAACACAGGGTATGGGGAGCCTGGGGAAGGGCTTCTGGGACAAACAACTGCCTTATGCCTCTAAAGGCAGAGAGATTGGAGACGCAGAGAGAAACCAGTGCCAAGGCACTTCTACGCTGGAGAGAAGAGGGACACAGAGCAGAGGCCCAGAGGAGGGACCTGTACCCTGGGAGTTCTGAGGCCTGCTGGGGCCTGCGGAAGCAAGATACAGTTGAGATGGGCCACTCTGAGAGGAATCCGGAGGTCGCCATCTGCAACAGTTAAGCTAACATGTATTCTGGCATGCACCAGCACATCCCAAGGCATATCCCCAAGGATGCATGAGAAACAGAGAACAAGACCATAACAGCCCATGCCCAAACAGTTTGCAGAGAAAAGAATGGAAGACCTGCAGGTATGTGAGCTTCTCACCTCCCAATGTGGGATGCTCCACTGGCCTCAGTCCTCACCCAGAAAACGTCTTCTGAACAATCCTACTATTGTTTGCTTTTAAAGGATAACAGTAGGGGAGACATTTATATAAAAGGGGGTTCTCACCTTCCCAGTCCACACAGCCCTGTTGAGACAGAATCAGATATTTCTGTCCAATTCCAGATGATATAAAATTGTTAATCCTCCCCTTGGTGAATTGTAAGAAATACAGTTATTGCTTTTTTATGCCAGGCTTTTTTCATTTAGTTTTATTTCAAGGTTCACCCAGTCTGTAGTACATATCAGCACCTCATCCCTTCTGTGGATGGATACTACTCCATTGTATGAGCATGCCACATTCTGTCTGTTTATCAGTCAGCAGACAGTCAGGTTGTCTCTGCTCTGGCTGATGCAAGTAGTGCTGGTGTGAAAATTCATGCATCAGTTCTTATGTGAGCATGTGCTGTCAACTATGCTGCTTATATACTAGGAGTTAAACTGTTGTCCCATGCAGTAGCTACACTTTCCTCTTCAAAGAAGCATTGTGCCTGGACCCTTTAGCGTCCCACTGCCACCGTGGGAAGGTGCCAATACTCTGCATCCTTACCAACACTTGGTACAGCCGCCTTAGTGGGTCTGAAGTGCCAGCTCCTTAGAGTTTCAATTGCATTTCACTAATAACGAATAATCTTCCGTTTGTTTTCATTGACTTATTGCTCATCATTTAGCAAAATGTCCATTCAAATTCTTTGCCTATTTTTAAGTTTGGCTAGCTATCTTTTTATTACCTGGTTGTAGTAAGACTTTCACACAACATATTTTCTTAAATAATACAATATCATAAATTGATATTCTTACCCCCTCCAAAAAATGTTATAAATCCAAAGCCAGAAATGACTGAGTAGCAGGAAAGGCTCTGGCCAGAGGGAGAAAGTGGAATGCAGAAAGAGAAGTGGAAAAACTCTTCCAAGGCCAAAGCCTCGTAGGCAGGTTGCTGAGGCCAGTGGTGAAGCTCCCAAGGAAAACGCTGCTCTGGGTTAAGTGTAAAACAGCCCCCATAAACTCATCCATTTGTACACATGGTCCCCAGCTGGTGGCGCTGTTTGGGGAGGTTGTAGAGCCCTATAAGAGGTGGGGCTTATCGGATTGGGTGCCTGGGGGTGGACCCAGCCCCATTCCCCGCCCCGTCTCTCTGCTTCCTGGCCTATCAGGATGTTATCAAGCAGCTGCACACTTCACCATGTCTTCTCCGTCATGATGGACAGCATCTCCAAATCAGGACTCACAATAAATCCGTCCTCTCTGTAACCAGGTACTAGCACACTAACAGGAAAACTATGGACACCAGTGCCTCCTGCTGAGTGCCTGCAGGCAAACTATAAAGGAGTGCCCCAGAGTAAGCGTGTTCTCTGCCGGCCAGTACACTGCAGGGTCAGTATGCCTGCGTTCACAAAATGCTTTCAATGAACTGAGAAAACTCATGCCCACTAAAGCTACTGTCTGTTTTCAGAGTATTATTAATATATTATAGGACAGAGATGGATCCACAAAGTCATGTTTGGTGACTAAACAGACAAGCAAGCCGATGCTGAGGTGCCAGGACTGGTTGCTGCTCAAGCCTCCGATCTCTGTCTATGAACCTGGTGAATGGACGGGCATAGCTACTGACTGATACCCATTCCCATGCATTCTTTTTGAAGTATGGGACTGGCCACAGCTCCCCGTGCAGGAGGGGCCTGAGCCACAGGTAGCTAGGCAGCCCTCCTTGGAGGATTTGCATAGCTGGTGTGCGCCAGGGGCTTGAATCTGCTTCTTTCGAGCTTACAATCTCTCACCCGCAGGTCAGGTGGCGAGTGGACCAAGGAGCCCTCCAAGTTCCTACCCAGGGCTTTGGCCATGTCTGGGTGAGGGTCTCCTGTAGCAGCTGGATATGGCTGATTACCCTTTGGCCATCTTTCTGGCTACATAATCTCTAGGGCATTTACAAATGTACCTTTGGAAATTACTTTCAAACTGTTCTGCTCAAGAAACGAAGTCTTCAGGTTTTTCATCTCACACCGTCTTTAGCTTCTGAGACCTACCACCTCATTTGCATCCTAGCTACATTTTCATAACAAAATATACCCCAAACTTCCCTAGCCCAACCCACTGCAGTCCGGCAAGTCTTATTTTTGTTGTACTAGGGCTTCTCATCGCCTGTCATTTATCCAGCAGGTTTCTAGTTACAACCAAATGATGCTTAGATTAGGTTTCGTTGCATGTATGTCTTTGGCCTTTGCTTCAAAGAGTCCTGCCCTCTGGGCCTAGATCCTCTCCAAGATTGGCCCGCATTGACAGAGTGACGGACCTTGCCAGGGGTTCCCTCTACCTCCCTGAGGTCAGGCAGTTGTATGGCCTTCAGCTAGATGTTCATAGGCTCTTTTCCCATTTCCTTTTCTCTCAAAACTGAACTCGGTATTTGGGGAGGATAGGGAAGGCTCAGGAGGCACAGGGAACAGATGCCAGCATGCCTCTGACAAAGCTGGCCTTTGCTGCAGAGGGGACCCTCAGGGCCCATTCAGCACAAAGCGGCTACAGAGGAAATCCTGCCCAGCCAAACGATAAGGAGGAAATGGAGTCACTTCCTTACCAGCTGCTTCACTCAGGTAGAAACAGCCCTAGCTTCCTTGTGAGTGCGTGCTTCTGCTTTTGCTCAGAGCCAAGTCTGGTGTCAAGACAATCACAGCTTCGGCTTCCTCATCTATGCAGAGAGTTTCCGGACTCTGCTGATGACTTGAGTTCTTTACTGCCCTCTCTCACTGGCATCCTCTTAGGCCCAATGGTTTAATATCAGCAAATAGATGATGTTGGGAGTGAATCTCCTGTCCACTTAGATGCATCTACAATTTAGGATCACCCAGCATCTTTATGTCTTCCTGAATGTCCAGAAATAGCCCTTGTCCTTGGTCCTCTCCCTTGTTTTATGTAACAGACACTAATACAGCCAACTTCAATGTCCTGAATGGTTGTGCCCTTACTTCTAGAGAGCATTTTGTAAGTATGTCTTTCCAGTGTGGGTACAACACTATAGGTCTCCCCCGCAGAGGGTAAGCGGTCAGAGGCTGTGGGAAGGAACTGGAGGCTGCTACAAAGAACCACACATTTTCTTTGGTCTTTTATTTGGTCTTCAAGCATCCCTTCTCTTAAAAATGTCCATTGGATTATGTTTGGAAATCGTGCTATATAATGAAAAAAATCAACTTCTCCACTTCTATGTGTATTTGTCTAATGGCTAGCAGGTGACAGACCCCTGCTCCAGTGATCCAGAGAGAAATAAAATATGGACCTGCAGCTCCAGGTGCTAATGGTTGGATGAGACAAACACGGAAACAGATGATATCCATGTCATAGGTGACAAGGGACTTATTTAACTTAGTGTTGAGGAAAGCTGTCTGTAGAAGACAGCCTTTCAGGTCTGTATATGAGCAACAGTTCAATGGAGAGCAGAAGAAATGGAGAAGAACCAGGCTGGCCAGAGCCTGAAAGTCTTGGACTTGAAGAATGTGGTCTTAGAGACTAGGCATGGAGGTGACAGGTTCGTAACTAGATGAATCATCTGTCTATAATAGGAAATATCTACTGGCAGGGCACAAGACTGGAGGAATAGCACGGATGGGAAAACATGCAGATATTGTGAGATGTCACAATAGAGACAGACCTGTGTGGGTGGGCATTGGGCTGTGGATATCACCCTCCTGGCCTTCCTACTTTCCCTCTGCAGAGTTAACTAGATTCACCTCCAGCTCCAGGCTACATGAAACCCGTGTTTCTGCTCTAAAGTCCGCTTCACCCGTGCACACAACCGAAGCACTACGATACTGGTATCTGTGTAGGCACCACTTCAGGCTCTGCATACCAGGAGCTTTTGTTGAAATTTCCCAGGTCACTGTTCCTCAGTGGTTCATAGGTTTCTCCATCAGGGTTAATCTCCAAAAGGATGGAGTCTTTCTTGCTCGACAAGGCGATTCTAGCTTGGCCACTCTCCCTTCCCTCACCTCCAGTCCTCACCTACAGTGTCTTGGGGTCAGCTCCCAGGAGACAGCTTTCACTCAGTCTGTCTTTGGGTTTGTTTGTGAGGGGACCCAACCTAATGGTACAATTTTTCCAATTGTACTCACAGTGTAGTGTCACTTACACTGTGAGGGCAGGCAGAGGGTCAGGCTCAGTAGAGGTGCCTTCACACTGGGTGAGTTTTCTGTAATTCCTACGGGATACGTTAGAATGTGATTGGAGGGTTAGAAATGACTCAGTTTGCAAAGAGCCTGCTGCCCATCAGGAGTCTCTAAATTGAATCTCTAGCACCCACATAAAACCTAGGATGACATCAGACACCTGTAATCCCAGGACCAGGGAAACAGAGACTGGAGACTTCCTTGAGCTCACAGCCATCCAGCTCACCAAATTGTTGGGCTTTAGGTTCAGCATCTCAAAAAATAAGGCAGAAAGCAACTGAAGAAGACGCCCAATGTTAACTCCTGTCTTTCACATGTGTGTGCACCTGAATGCATACATTCATACCCCATGCGAACATATACACATAACAAACAAGTGTGTGTGTGTGTGCATTCACATGCATACATGCACACCCTACGTGTGCATACATACATACATACATACATACAACACACAGCTGCAATATGAATCTTGCAGTTTGAATGAGAATAGGAATGAATATAATAACTTTAGAGACTTCATCACAAGGGTGGTATTTAAGATGGGGACAGGGAAGGAGACTGACAAAGAGAGAGACAGTGATCCACACAGAAGCCAAGTGCATCAAGCACAAATCTGGACCAACAGAGGAAGAGGTGCCCACGAAAGGTACAGCACAGAAATTCTCCAGGAAGCCAGAGGAGCCCAAAGAGTGTGGAACATGGATGACTTGCAGTGGCCAAAGGCCCTTATGCAATGCTGCCTGCCTGGCATGCTGTAGTCACCACACAGCAGGCGTGACTGTCGTGAGGTGGTCTCAGAGGCAAAAGAGAGGAATAAGTAAGATATAAGGAAATTAAGGTGAGAAGACAACCAAAGAAAGGGGTAGGCAGCTTGGCTGTCGTGTGGATCATGCATCAGCACAGAAGTGTGAGAAGAACCGGCATGTTTACATGCTAAGGAAAAGAGGCAGAAGAGAGGGTCAAGAGTGGGAATAGTTGGTGGAGGAAGGTTCCAGAAGCCATAGAAGACAGTAGGATCAGGATTAAGGGTGGAGATTAGTGACCCCAAACAAGCTCTTGTACTTTGTGCTCATTGGTCCCAATTTACTCAGAAAGGGGTGTCATTAGCTGCTGGAAGAGAAGCGGTGCACATGGGAAAAGTGGCGGCTGCTGGGGCAGTCATGGCAAAGACAGGTTTGACAACGGGTGGAGAATTCCCAAGTGCCTTGGAAGCTGTGAACTGAGTGCTCCATCAGTGGTCTGATTTTTGGAACATTCCTCGGCAATACCTGGATGCTCAGCTGAGGCACAGTGTGGGATGCTGTAGAACCTCGGCAGGAAAAGCATAGGTGTGCATGAACATGTGTTTTCACGTGTATGCACAGATGTGTATAGGTGACTGTTACGGTATCCTAGCATGGTTCAAAGTGTGTTTCCATTTTGTGGACCCATATGTGGATGTGCTGATCTTATTTTCAGGCATTTAAATTATTTGGGGGTCATCTGTTAAACACAATTTGTGGGTTTTGTTTATTTCTCAAGGTAATAGCTATAAATGTAAACATTAAGGAAAAGGTAACATTTTAAGTCCTTTGATAAGCATGCCTAGATTCCAGAGGTCTCTTTACCCTTGCCTGGGATCACAGCCAGCCCAGCCACTTTTGGCTCTTGATTTAATTTAAATAATGCTCATTTTTGCCAACCAGCTTATTTTGAGTTTTCCAAGCTTATTTTCTCTTAGCCTAAATGCTATTTCTTAGATGATTCAAGTGGAGGAGAGAGACTTTGAAGTGTGAGTAGCCTCCAGAGGTGTGTTTGAGAGAGACTGAGAGTGAAGATCTAGAGAGGCTGAGATCCACCCATTGTGCAGTGTAAAGCAATGCAGACACTCGTAGGCCTGTCTGTTCTGTGCAGTCCTACCCTGAGCAGGACCCTCTGCCCTGTGGCTCACCCTGGGTGGATGCAGCCTAAGGCCTCTGAGTTTGAAATTTGCACAGAACCAGACTGGGCCTTTCCACCCTTGGCAGAGATGGGGACCAGCAGAGGGCAAAGACCTTTCTGGGCCTGTGAGCATCCCTAATTTCTACAGGTGTAGTACAGGAAGCTTTGCCACTCTTGACACTAGACCTGTTGGCAGGGATTTAGCCAGAGTCACATTCAAAGACTGGGTTTTCTTTTCTACTTCTTTTTTTTTTTTTAAAAAAAGAAACCATTATTTTATTTTAAATTATGTGTATTTGGGGGTGAGGATGTGCACATGAGTACAGGTCCCCACAGAGGTCAAAGGCAGCACTCCCCTGGAACTGGCTTTGCAGTCAGTTGTGATTTGCCCAATCTGAATGTTGGGAATGGAACTTGGGTCCTCTGCAAAAGCAGCATAAGGTCAACCACTGAGCCATCTGTCCAACACCTTTATTTTTTTCATACATAAAATGAAAAAAATATGTAGTTTAAAAATGATTTTCAAACTTAAACAAATAATGACAGGCTGTTTAAATAAACTTCAGAAATCTCCCCAATCTGGATGCTTCAGAAAGCAACAGTCTCTCTAAAAAATGCCTCTCATGAGCCTACAGGGTCGCCTTGCATGCTTGAACTACAGAAGGCGAGGATTAGGGGCCACATGCAATCTGCAGGGATTAAATGATTAACCACCCACCCTGTCCTGCAATCTGATTAACTAGTTAGTAATCTCTAGGGGACAAGGAGACATTGCTACTGTCACTTCCATCTTCAGAGCTGAGGATGGTTCCTGGGGGAGTGGTACAGCAGTTTCCATGCAAGAGCAGGTAGGTATAGCCACAGGGGAGCATGGGCGGGTGGAGCTGCTGCAGAGCCATCAGTGGCCAGCATGGATGGCAGACACCAGGACCCACTGTTGTTACTGACAGGTAAACTGAAGTGACATGTCCCTCTTCATAGCCACCAATGGTGTGGCTGGGGGTGAGGTAAATAAGGTGTGGGGTTGCTTAAGGCCAGGAACTGACAGATTTTTCGGGGCTGGGGAAGTCACCTAGATCTTCTGCACATTCAGAGGCCTTTCTGGACCTTAGCTCTTCAAAGCCCATCCCCACTCTTTGGGCCAGGAGGGACTAATTTAGCTCACCTCACCCTCAGAAGGCTGTTGGCGAGAAGGGGTCGAGGCATGAAGGGCTTACCCAGATCCAGAAAGGGAGGGGTCCAAGGGAGATATCACTTTCCCAGGATGGCTATATGTATAACCAGGAAGGTCACATAAACCAATAGTTTGATTTGTTTTAGATTTTGCCACAGAAAACTGATGGAATTCAAGGAGCAGCCTGGCCCTCTCAGTAGAAAACTGAGTAAACAAACAGCCCAGGAAAGATGCCTTGAAGAACTAGAATGTCTCTGGCTAGGCGTTAGGGCTCACACATGTATGGCTAGGAAAGAGATGGGAGCGGACCACTGAGCGTGGCGGCTGTCTTTCTTCCTCCACCTGTCAGCTCTACCTCCTCATGCACAGGGAAGGCTGCTTCTCTGTGAGTCATCGGGTGGGAGCTGAGCTGTGACTAGAGAGGCCTGTGTACATACTTCCTTTGCACCCTTTGCTCTTTTCTAAAACTCAACAGTGAATAACCAAATGAAACCATTTGCGCCCCCTCCTGGCAAAAATTAAGCTCGCCACCCCAAAGATGCCCAGCATTTGCTTGGGGCCAGCTAATGTGGCTGGCACCATTGATGTTCACCTGGGGCTATTTGTTCTGTAGTCCTTGGTCTGAGCATCCTGTACACTAGAACTTCCCAGCGTTGGTGCCATTGGTATTTGGCTCTGAGTTGTTCTTCTGAATGAGTAAAGGCTGTCCATAGGATGTTGACATCCTTTAAATCTGCCAATAGCTTCTTTGCCCCAAATAAAGATGACCAAATAGTTTCAGACATCACTAACTGTCCCCTGGAGGACACGATGGTCCTTCATATGAACCTCTGCCATAAACCACAGCCAGCTTTAATAGTACCATTGGTCAAAAGGCCACTATGAGGTGGCAAAAACAGTTCAGCACAAACTTGTCATGATGATTGGTGACAACTTTGATGCATTGTCAATAGAGTTCTAGGAACTTATTATCTTTAAAATGAATGGCTAAACACTCGTGTACAAAAGTATATCATAATATTGCTTATAATTCCTAAAGTTTGAAACACTAAGAATCTCTTTATAAAGTATGATACAGGATACCATGCACTCATGAGAAGCATCTATGTAATGTAAATAT
This sequence comes from Ellobius talpinus, assembly GCA_001685095.1. Lineage (NCBI taxonomy): Eukaryota > Metazoa > Chordata > Mammalia > Rodentia > Cricetidae > Ellobius > Ellobius talpinus. The sequence goes on from LOJH01001219.1 coordinate 36,764, forward strand.
GTATTGAGCAATGTGAGCAGTTCCCTCATCACGACCTTAGCCTGCCCTTGAAGACTACTTCAGGATCCTCAGAGCTGGATGCATAAAGAAGGAGACTCAGCATATGGGTAAAGTAGGTCAGACTCAAAACAGTGTGAGAACTGAGGAAGTGGCCCAGCTGGTAACACACTCGCTGCCCCGTCGTAAAGAACCACTTTTCATCTCCGGCACTGTGTGCAAAGCTAGGTGTGATGGCACACATCCAAAACCCATGCCAGGGAGGGCAGAGCGACGGCCACTGGCTTGGATCTGGGTTCCAGTCCTGGCTCTACCATTTACTGCACACATTCTGTAACATCTGCAAGTCCTGGAGCCTTATCCTACCGCTCCCTCAGGAAGACTTTCCAAAGCAAATCCCCAGAAGTGAGCTAGGCTGACTATGTAGTTCTGGCTGCAGCCTGTAGTCTTGGCAGCTATGCCAAGCCCTTCTCATCCCTCATAGTTATCCCATGACAGACATCCCCTGTTACAGGAGGCCAGCAAGATTCTCACCTTCTGAGCAGGAAGAACTAAAATGACTTCCTAAGGCTGGTGTGAAGAACAAATAAAATGGCGCATGTTGGCATCTAGAATAGCGCCCAGGATACAGTAAGACAGTAAACCGTGCGGGAGACGTGGCCTGTACTATGCTTTATCCTTTATATGAATGCCCATGCTAACAAAAAAAATTGCAAAACTGTCCATTTTTTCCAGTGTCTTTACTGACTTACTTATCCGGACCACTTCCTTATCCATTGCCCTCTGTGATAGTTACTTGGGGTGAGCCATGTTTCACGAAAGCTCAAGAGCGTCTAATCTGCATTACATCTAAGACACTCGGAGTCTCAGAGCACCGGGCACGTAAACAGGCGTCCAGGAAACACCTCTTCACTGAGTGAGCCACTTTCCAAGCGATCCCTCCTCCAAAGAGTAGTTTTGCATTCCCCTCTGACTTGGAGGTCGTCTGGCATGCTGGGGGCACATGGTTCTGTCCTTGCCCTGCTGGTGAGAAGGCCTTTTAGCTCTCTTGGTGTCTAACTCTCTTTCTTTGTCCTTTTTCTCTCCCCTGCTGCAGGATGCCTTTGTGGAACTGTATGGTCCCAGCATGCGGCCCCTGTTTGATTTCTCCTGGCTGTCTCTGAAGACCCTGCTCAGCCTGGCCCTGGTGGGGGCCTGTATCACTCTGGGTGCCTACCTGGGCCACAAGTGAGGTTCACAGACCTGCCCCAAACAAATATGCAAAAGGTTCACAAAAGCAGTAGAAACAATATGCATTATCAACGATGTACCATGAAACAAAGTTGGGATCTTTTTTTTTCTTTAAAGCTGAATACACACACACACACACACACACACATACACACACACACACCCCACACACACATTCAGGCAAACGGTCGAATCAGCTATTTACTGCCAAAGGGAAATATCATTTATTTTTTACATTATTTAGAAAAAAAGATTTATTTATTTAAGACAGTTCCATTGACACTCCAAGCTTTGGAAACCCTACCAGGAATTGCCAAGCACCACTTTGTGGCTCCACCTGCTGGCCTGTGCCTATGGACACCAATCTGTTTTTCATATTGGCTGGACTGATCATCTAAAGAACAAATGGCCTGGGACCCTGACTGCTGGGGAAGCCTGCAGTCTGACTGCTGGAAGCTGGAGAGAAGGTCTCCATGTGATCTGTATTAACTGGCCCTGGGGGCTAGGATACCGTAGGGGTAGTTGCCTACAAGGAAGTCTGGTCTTCCTTGGGCTGGAGAGTGGACTGTGTATATGATTCATATGGTACATACCCAGTCAGAGGACAAAGACTGGGGACTTCAGATGGACTTGGTACCTACTGAGATGTCCCCACTGAAAGACAGAGATGGGAGAATTCCCTTAAACCATAGGAAATTATTTTTTTAGCTACCAATTGTGCCGAGAAGCATTTTAGCAGTTTATACGATATCATCCAGTACCTTAAGCCCTGATTGTAGATATTCATATATTTTGGATACACCCACCCACCCTCCTATACTCACTCTGAGTAGGAAACAGAAGCTTCTAGATTCGAGGAAGTGGACATGTGGTGACTTCTTCAGCATCAGGAAGAATGGGGTCACCCAGAACGTCAGGCGGCCACAAGTGCCTGCTTTTAGGAGACCAGCACCTGCAGAACCTACTCCCTGGCCCAGTGAGGCCTTGACCTGACTGAGCCTTGGCCCTCCTCAGCCTCCGATTAGGTGCTGGAACAGAGCAGTTTGGCTGTGAATGTCTGGAAGCCAGAAGAGCTCAGAATTGCACAGTAAGAAAGAGCAATAGTGAGACTCACTATGGGCCCTGCTTCATCTGGAGCGTGAGATCCACGACTCTTCCTAGGACATTTGCCATGGTAGAGAGAAGGCAGGCTCCATGCCTCTCCTGCCAGAGGGTGTGGTGAGACAGGGACACCACCACACCAGAAAAGAAGCCTGTGGCCCTTCAGGCAGCCATGGGTACCTGATAGCCTGGTCTGTCCTGTCTAAGGAAAGGTTCTGAAATACTGTGGGGAGGCCATAGATCCTAAAGGAAGCCCTGCAGCGATTCAATGGCCTATGTCTATGGGTTACATGTAAAACATTATCTGTCTTTGTAGTTTGGTTTTATTTGAAAACCTGACAGAGGGAGGAAAAAAAAGGTTTCAGGTATGTATGGAATGTGAAGATTATCTGTACATCCTGGGGCAAAAAAAAAGTTGGGAAGTTATAGAGAAAGAAGAATCCAGCTAATGAAAGGGGAAACATCTTTTCTCCCAAGTTTAGGATTAGCATGGAGACATTTGTGGAGTGACTTTGTGGCATTACCGCTCTCTGATCATTCATCTGTATTAACTTTGGAATGTACTTCATACTGTGTTTATTGCTGTGGTTGATATTTCAGAAGCTGCTTTCAGAAGAATAGATGCATCTCAGCATTGTTTAAAATGTATTTAGTCATGACCTCTAGAATTTTTGTTAGCAAGACAAACAAAAAAGATAATTTTTTCATTTGAGATATTTGTCTCTTGATTCTTCAAAAGCATTTCTGAGAATGTAGACTAAGGCTGAGAGACACGAGGGGCCTGAGAGAGCCTGGGTTTCATTGTCCCCTCAGCTGCTCCCCCCATACTTATTAGGATGGATATAACTCGTTCATTTGACCTTGTTTCTTCAAGGTTTACTCGTCCCTGGGTGATTCAGCATCTAACTCAAGTTACCTAGGATTACATGCATGTTTGGTTAAACCCATGAGGTTCATTCAGTTGGAAAGCCAGATGGGAAAGAAAGCAAAGAGCTAGAACCTGGCTATGGCAGTTGGGCCTTCAGAGGTGCTTTGTGTGGCCTGCTCCAACACAGATGCACCAGGAATCCTCCCACCCCTTCCCCTGGGCCTGTCTCCCTGAAATGCAGAGGCGCATAGCATCATTTTGAGGCAGGAAAGCAAAGCTCCCCAGGAGGTCTGGGAGAACAGGATGGTCAGAACTTTAAGAGTTATTTTCATTTTTAAGCAAAATATTATCCTATGAAAGGTTTACATTCTCCACATGATGACTATGGAATGACAAACCTGTGCTGCTATCCTGCCAAGAGCTTTGTAATGGAGTCAGCTTACAGTACATGCCAAGTGGCGGGCTCCTTCAAGCTGCTTTAGAAGTAGTGATGAAGAATACAGACATTTTTAAATATAAAACCTGTTTCTCTTTTGGTTTTGTTGTTATTCTTCAAACTGGGATTTGCAGAGTATTTGGGAAAAATGTATATGCATACACACACACACACACACACACACACATATATATATATATATATTGAAAGAAAGAAAAAGGTCATAGGATTCCTTCAGGTGTGGGA
>LOJH01001219.1:40696-50748 GCA_001685095.1 Ellobius talpinus
ATATATATATATTGAAAGAAAGAAAAAGGTCATAGGATTCCTTCAGGTGTGGGATTTTGTTTTTTGATTTGAATGGCAAATTCACCCAGTCACTGGACCCTAGTGTTGTGACCCCAGCCACAGTATTGTGGCTGTTCTTGCTCTAAGAGTAGTTGATGGTGCATTTTTCTTGTTAAAAACATGTTAGAAGAAAAGAGTGTACATAGAACCCTTGACTGGTCTTTTTCTTCCTCCTTTTTTAAAAATAGTATCAATTATTTTGCAATAAGGCAACAGAGAGCCATCCCCATTCATTTCATATTAAGAAGGGTTTCACACCCGAATCTCAACTTCTCTGTAAGATTTGGAATCTCCTCTATGACAGAGCCAAGCAGACATAGAACATACACACTCCCCAACCTGGGCTGAGAGGCTCAGAGAAGGCTCCTGAGAAGAGCATCCTGACACCTCCCACTGCTCCAGGAGCCTCACCCAGGCACTCTGAAAGAGAGATGGGAAATGCAGACACTTATCCCCGAAGAATTTTCAGGGCCTGAACATGTGAGCAGGCTTGAGATTTCCATGACAGCCACAGCTGAGGAAGCATTTTCGTGTAGTTCAACTGAAACCCTCCATCCTGCCCAACTCGCTTGTCTCTGCATGTTTGGGTGTGGCCTTCACTCACACATACTTTCTTCTCCTCTGGCAAATACTTATTTATTACATATAAGAGCCTTGTGTGTCTTTGAGAGGGGATATCTGGGTTTGGGAAATACGTATAAACCCAGAAGGATTAGAATAATCAGAAGTGAATGTAGATAATGGGGACAAGGCCACAAGCGCAGCCTCCACACTGCGTAGAATGGCTGGGATTATGAGTAGTCCATATTTGTAATCAAATGCCACACATGCAGCCTCCATACTGCATAGAATGGCTGGGATTATGAGTAGTCCATATTTGTAATCAAATGCCACCCATGCAGCCTCCACACTGAGTAGAATGGCTGGGATTATGAGTAGCCTATATTTGTAATCAAACCTAGACTAACATAACTCATAAATGGGAATTCCAGCTTTAGCTGTGCTCTGAAGGTAGTGGGTGTCTTTATACTTCTTATCACTTATGGTTAGAAATGTACACCTACTCTATAAGGAAAAAAACAACAGGAAAAGGTTGAAATATAAGCCAGTCAAAGGAAATTAGGGAGCCACTGAGGTTCTAGTCTGATCTTACTCTATGGTGTCCATTGCAGCCCAGACAAATATGGTTACACACTTCTTAAGAAAGACAATTCTACATTGTCAGACTCACGACGGCTCTAATCGCATCTGTATTGTTGCCCAATTTCAATCTTTCAGGGATTTTCCTATGTCATTATTATTAAAGGGACAAAGGACATTTGTTATGAGGTAGGAGGGAGGGAAAATTCTTATATGAGAAGAACATTCCCTTGCTTGGACCAGGGTGTGATGGTCTTCTGCAAAACCAGAACTATGGGGAATGGGGGACTTTTACAGGGGCCAATGTTATGTTCCTCTAAAGGCTTTTTGCAAGAAGTGGGGATCATTTTTAAAGCTGCGTGGTTCATTTAGATTCCAGAGACAGTGACATAGTTCAAAGTCTGATTTAATATAGCCATGCAATAACATGTGTTTCAAGTTGGATATGGCTAATGAATGTTTAAACAGTAAGTTTGATGTTTTAACCAATGGTATATTTAAACAACAGCTTGGTAGGGACATCTGTTTCTCAATGTTTATTATATACAATAAGGAAAAAATAGGTAAGATTGAATTAAGTAAAATATTATGAGACTGAATTAGGTAAATGATTGTACCTGTCTGTCCCTTAGCCTCACCCAGGGACTGATTCAATCCTCCATCTATAGACACTTGTGCAGTGTGCATCTCACCAGGCAAAAAAAAAAAACCCAAAAAACCAAAACAGGTGGAGGGTGAATGGTACATTAGCACTTCATCATGGATAGCCAAGAAAAATAACCTGAAGCCAGTGTTTCATTCTCTAAGTTTATTACAAGAGACAAAAAAATCAGTCATGGAAGATGGAAAAGCCAGCTTATCAGAAATCCTGGGTATGTTAATGTGTGGTCCATGTGGCTATGCAGCGATGCCTGCACCTACCCACTTGGGAAGCCTGCAGTGGGCCCTCCAGCTGGCTCATTTCATTAAATTCTTCCCTCCAAGATAACATCTGAAGGATTGATGGAAGATTCAGTTTCTTTCAGGAGACACTTTCCTTTGGAGAGAGGGGTTGTTTATTATAATATCTTCTTAAGTTTTCAACCAAGCTTTGCTTTGGCTTCAGTTATATTGGGGTTATTTTAAGTAAAGTAAATGTACAAATAAGTGTTTTTGTATTGAAAGTTTTGTTACCAAGATTTTCTTACTTTTATCCATGGGCTGCTTTTAAGGTTGATACTTTTAACCTGTACTGTACATACAAGAAATTATATAAGTGTACTTTGCATAGTTAAGGTAAAGTAAGTCTCCAGTTGGCTACCATTAGATATAATGGCACTTTGTTTGTGTTATTGGAAAACATTACATTGCCATTAACTCCCCTTATCTGTCTGAAGAAAAATAAAGAACAGCGTGCAGCATCAGTTGTCTCTTGAACTGTTTATAACATGCTAACATGACCGTGCCTATCATTTATCATTATTGAAGAAGACTTTGGAAATCCTTCTTAACAAGCCACTAGGACCACCATGAACACATTCTAACGAAGTCTTTGGAGACACGGCAGAGGGATTGCCTTACCAGCAAAATCACCTTAGAAAGAATGCTCTTTCTTTTTTGGTTGCTAGTCACCTGGGCTGGTTCAGGATAGAACAACCATGAATTCTATTGCCTGAGAGAATTCATGTTTCTGTTTGATGAGTTCTTTCACATGGGTGAGGATTCCAGCCTCTATTCCTACCTATTTTCATTACTATTGGTGTTATAAAATATTCTGACAAAAAGCAATTTAGGAGAGAAAGGATTTATTTGAGATCACAATTCCAAGTTATAGTTCATAATAGCAGAAAAGTCAAGGCCATAAAAACTTAAAACAGCTAGTCCCATCACACTGACAGTCAAGAGCAGAAGACTACATATGTGCATGCTTGTGCTCAGCTCAATTTCTTTACTCAGACACAGATCAAGACCTTCTGCCTAGGGAATGGTGCTGCCCACAGTGGGCTGGAGCTTACAACATCAAATAACTTAAGTGAATCCCCAGTAGACTAACCCAATGTAGACAATCCCTCCTAGAGACTCTTTCAAGTTAATTCTGGATTGTGTTGACAAGTTGACAATTAAATCTAACCATCATCATTCCACAATATGAAATGCTATATAAAAAGGTGAGACTCTGAAAGCTACATTCTGAAGTTAATATTATAAGACAACCAAAGCCAACACTTGCTTGAGACTGTATAAACTCTTAAGTTACAAGAGATTCAGTGTTAGTGTTTCTTACTTATCCTGGGTCCTAATAGCCTAAGATTCAACCCCACAAAGTCTCTGACTTTTGACAAATTTTCTATAGGTTGATAACTCCATCCTGCATCTTCCTCTTGAACTTCAAACTTAGGTATCCAACTAAATATTCAGCATTTCCTCTTGGTTAATCTGTAAATGTATCAGTTTTGATATGGCCCAGGAAGAATTCTGATCTGAGCCAGCAGGATAAAGGACCAGCGATGAAGGTAGTTTTGTGATAAATGGAAGTTTAAAAAAAGAGACAGAAAAAAGGAAAAAAGTATGCTCAGAGGCTGTTGTGGTGTTTTATTATGATGATTATAATGTCATCCTCTTTAAAACTCATAATAATCCATAAAGTAGATGTTATTATCACCCACTTTTATTGGTGTAAATCAATATTTACAATATTGAAGCTAAAGAGGTCTATAAGCTTCATCTATAGATGAAGTCAAGCTGCAACAACAAGAAACTTTGAAAATAATAAGATGTATGCACAACCGAATGCAATTGGTTCTCATTATGGTGAGTAAAGCCCACAGTACAGCCAAAAACTAAGATTAGAGGAAACAGATTACCTGCAGCAGGTAAGAGGAACACAGAAGTTACCATGAAATCAATGCCATTTTAGACCTCATCTCAATTAGAGTTTCTATTGCTGTGAAGAGACACCATGACCATGGCAACTCTTTTTTGTTGCTTTTTTTTGAGGTTGGATATTTATTTAGTGGGATATGGAAGGGAAGGGAAGAAGAGCACAGAGAGGCAAAGAGATAGAGAGAGAGAGAGAGAGAGAGAGACAGAGAAACAGAGGGGGGAAGGGAAGAAGTGGGGAGAGACAGAAGCTGCCTCTTCGAGAGAGAGACAGAAAAGGAAACCATGGCCACTCTTATCAAGAAAAATATATAATGATCTGGCTTAGAGTTTCAGAGGTTTGGTCCATTATCATCATGGCGGATCATGGCAGCAGGCAGGTAGATCTGGTACTGGACAAGGGGATGAGAGTTCTACAACTTGATTCATAGTCAACAGGAAATGAACTATGTCACTGGGTGTAACCTGTACATAGGAGACCTCAAACCCCACCCCCACAGAGACACACGTCCCCAACAAGGCCGCACCTCCTAATAGTCTCTTTCCCTATGGGGGGGCATTTTCTTTCACACCACTACTGACCTCAATAAAGAAATCAGATCAAGGAGACTCCACATGTTTATATAGAAAGTCCTTTAGGGATGATGTGTTCCTGAGCATGCTCAACTGAAGGTCACAGTTCGAGAAGGGAAGACGGCCAAAATATGCCAAGGCATAACCAAAGAGAGACCACTGAGCATAGATTCAAAAGGCTAAAATGACAGATAGGACTATTTGAGTGCACAAACTGAGTCATCAAGGTGGCAGACAGGAGCACCTTTGGGTCTCCTTAGCTTTCTTCCTTAGCTAAAAAATGAAAATATATTTCAAAGATACATGTATTTGTTCCCAAAGCTGCCTGCCTCTTTAGTGGTCAACATGCAGTGTGGATGCAAGTGGACCTTATGAACCTCTATTTTATATCAGTGATCAAATCTAGCTTCTTTCTATCATGAGGTTCATCATTTTCAACAGAGACTCACACACAAGCCTGTAGCCATTCAAGGCTTCTAAACATTGTAGAGAAAAGTCTTTTTCCCTTCCCAGTGTCTGATCCCAAATTTGGAGATAGTAGAATATCTTCTATTGAGTTTTGTTCCTCCACATTAAAAAGACAAAGCTTCGTTAGGATGTACTTTATTAAAAAAAAAAAGAGAGAGAAGAAAGCAACAACAACAAAATACCCTTAGCTTGTGAGGTCTTCTTGTTTCTATTTCTTTGGCCACGTGGGTGCCATCTGAAGAACTGGCAAGACTTTCGTGTGTGTCTTTGGTAAAGTTACAGACTAGGTCAGACAACACTTGCTGCTCTCTGATTCTCTTTCCTGTGGAAGTGGGCCCTGATTTCTTCTTTTTACATTTCTTGCTTTATAATCTGCAGTATAAAGGCAAAAGAGTTGAGGTTTTGTTAATCCCACCTGTTGAGAATAAGATCACTACTACAATTTAAAGCCAGCTTTAATTAAATGCTTTGAATTTGAAGCAAGCTTTAATTAAATCCTGATCAAGTTTGTCGACTCTGACCAGGCCCATCCCAGGGCTCCCAGGAAATGGCAATGAGCCACATTTCGTGAAGGCTTCTAAAGGAGCACCCATAAGGCCACTGTGTGTTCCATCAGGTCCAATCAAGGGCAAGCATACATCCTGATGTACTTCCTGTCTGCGTACAACCCACATATAGCCAATGAAGGGGCAAACATACATCCTGACATATTTCCTACCCACATACTTCCTGCACACATGTGATCAAGCATATCAGGTACAATTGGGTCAAACAAACATAGGACAGACAGGAACTTATTCTTACCTGTTTAACTGCAAAGAGAATCTTAAACTGCAAGGTGTATTTTTCCTGTTTTGGTCTCCCATTAACTTGCAAGGTGTATTGTTTTTGTTCCTGTTTCGGTCTCACAGTTTCTCCCTTCCCATGTTTTCTGTAAATTCCCATCTCCCATGTTGGTGTGTGTATGATAGTGTATGTTTATTACTGTGTTTCTCTGTGTTAGTATGTATTTATGTATATGTGCTTGTGTGTGTATACTATTGCAAATATGTTTCAGAACAACATTTTGTTGTTTGCTATCTTTTAATGTGCATCCAATTCCCTTTCTTACCTTATTTATCAACAATATGAATCCTTGAAAATATCCTTAACCTATACTTTACCATCTCAGCCTTCACTGTCACGGAAAGACCTGACTTAATGCAGTGTTTTTGCTTGTTTGCGTGTTTTTGTCTTACCCACAGGGCAATGGCTCTCTGACATGATTTTAATGACAGAATCCTTTCAGATTCTGCTACAGCTCCTCCATAAATCCAGAGAAGGAATCTGAAGGGGACCCGTCAGGACCTCTGAAAGCCTAGCCAGGTGTTGAGGCGCACACCTTTAACCCAGGTGAGGAGAGCTGTGTGAGTTCGAGGCCAGTCTGATCTACATAAAGACTTCCAGAGCACTGAGGGCTGCACACATAGCGAGACCCTGTCTCAAAAGCAGACAGACAAACATTGCTAGACCCTGGATGTCTTGCTTTTCCTTCCTTGCACACTGGCAAGTCTCTCTGCAAAGTTTTACAGATGCTGTGTAAGAACACAGAACCTGAGAGATGAAGGAGAGTTTGCTATCCTCAGAGCTCACAGGTGCCAGAAGGATTTGCCCTATTAAGTGGGATCCATACACCCCATTTTTACAGGTCAAGGCAGGTATGTGGCACCTGCAGACACAATTGTTACACAGGACAGGAACTGTGATCTTATCTTAGACAATTAGCTTGACTGCCCTGTTTGAAGGGAGACATCGTCCCTGTCTTCTGAGGCTATTCCACGGACACACATTCTTGAAACCACAGTGTGAGGCCAAAGGCAGTCAGTGCTTTGCTTGCAGCACGAACAGGAACAGAGGGATGCACAGAGAATTTGTGACACAGAATAAGCATGCCGGGTCACCAAATGCTTAAGATAGAAAACTACACCCCCATGGACTTTTCCCCTCAAAGTTAAATGTCCCAGCTACAGTCTCAGCCCTGTGTCATCCCAGTGACTCTGTCTGTAAATGACAAGTCCCAATCTCTGACACATGTGACACTAATATGAGTCCATTACTCCAATGTATGTATGTATGTATATACACACACATACACACGCACATATATACACACACACTTTTTAATGCCAACGCACTAAACTGAGGGTTCCAAGGCTAACTGTGTTTACTTCAGGGTTTTCCGGAAGCTGGATGTGTAACTCAGGTGGTAGAGTTCTTGGCTGCTATGCATAAGACCCTTGGTTCAATACCCAGCACCACACAAACAAGGAATCATGGTACATGTCTGTAATCCCAGCACTAAAGATGTATAGTCAAGAGTGTCAGAAGTTCAAGGTCACCATCAGCTGTGTAACAAGTTCAAAGCCATCATGAGCTATCTCAAAAAAAAATCCTAATGTCTAGGACTCAACCTACTTTTGTAAATATAGTAAATCTCTTGGGCTGATATCTCTTTAAAAGGATCATACCAGCTATGATCCTAATCCCCAGCTAAAGAGCAGCCTAGCGGCAACTGATCATCACAGATAACCTTGACTCTTACTCTGTTCATCTACCTATCCATGGCACCTGAATGTTTGCTAACAACTCTGCTATGGCCAATCAGGGGTCAGTGTCAACATATAACCTACATCCAAGACCAGGTCTTGTCTCAGCTCCTCCTTTCCATCACTTCCCCAGTTTCCCATATTAAATACCATGGTCAAACCCATGTACCCTCTGCTCATTTGTGGGTTGATAAATGAAGTCTGCCATTCAAATACATTAGTCAGTGTTGTTCTTCTTATGGTCTGCAGGCATCAGGATCTGTGAAGAACATTCCTTCCACACAGGAGCACTCACACTAGTCCCTGGCACCTTCAGTGAGTATTTCTCAAACCATTTAATGGATCCATGGTGCTGAGGAAAGACTCCCCACTTAGATTTCTAAATATCTTTCTGTTATAGTTTTTAAAATACAGGAAAGAGTCACGCCATACAACAGGGCTCACAGAGGAGGTTTGTTGGAAGAGGAGAGAAAGGGGGCAAAGAAGGGGCCAGAAAAGGAGGCAGAGACCAGTCCCTGGGGACAAGAGTGGTGGACAAGAAAGAAAGAGACAGAGAGAGAGCAAAAGATATGGGAGATGGGCAAAGACCCATCTTTTAAAAGGGAAAGTAGCGAGTGTGCACAGGAGGTTGGCTGCAACTGAGGACGTCAGCACCCCAAGGGCAGGCCAGTACAGATGCGTAAATACTAAAATTCCTCCCTTTTGCTATTGTAAAAAGGTGGGGAGTCAGAAAGGGGTAGCAGGTGAGGCAGGGATGAGTATGCCATATTCTCAAGACTACTTCCTGCTGTCCTGGGCGGCATCAACCATCTTTGGGGGACCTGAGAAAGCTGGGGTGCTGGCCACGTCCTGGGGTATGTGGCTGTTTCACTTCACTATCCAGGCTCTGTGGAAACATCAGGCACCTCTTGGACCTGGAAAAATACTGTTCAAGGTGGATCCAAGTCAACTCCTTGGGAACTCACAAGAAATGAAAAATTAAACAGGAGTTGAATAAAGAAAAAGAAAGGGAAAACTGGTGTGTGCTGAGCAAGAGGAAGTGGACTTCTCCATCTGACCTGCACGATGCAGCAAACAGAGAGCACATTTAGAGGAGAGCAGACAGATAAAAAGAAAGTTGAGAATTCCGTCTCGGTTTTCCAACTGCCTGATCCAAGGAATACTGAGGCCAGATTTGATTTGAAAAGAATGGTCAGTGGGTCCCCAAAAGACATCCCAATGGGAGCGAGGAGGTATAGAAATGACACCGTTCCCACGAGTGAGGCAAAGAAGACCCAAGACTGAAATTCCTAGCATCCTAGGAACTCAGAGAAGGTCAGGTTAAGTAGGCACAGGCTGTCCTGAGCATCGTCACACAAAAACAGGGGCTTTGAGCCCGACAGAGACACAATTGCCTGGTACCAGGACTTTGAGAAAAGCCAGAAGGTGAGGAGAGGACTGTGGTCGAGAAAGGAAGCCTCACATCTAGGGGAATGGTCAGAGGCAGGTAGTCCCGCCAGAGACCTAATTGCCAGTGTTGAATGGAAGGAAAAGCCGCCAGAGAACGAGAAAGCAGATTTGTTGCAGGTGGAAGAGAGCGGATCTGCGGAGAGTGGAGCAGGTGGGTAAGGTCCCGGCGTAAAGTGATCACTTTTCGGTGGGCCGTGCTACTAAGCACACATGCTGTATGCCAGAGTTAGTGTAAGAGGTTTATTGGAGAAGGGGGAAAGCGAAAGAGTGAAACGGTGATATCTCCTTCCATCTAGCGGATCTCTGGCAAAATGTTGTAAAGGTACCGTAAAATATCGAGATATAGAGTGCTGGAAAGTAGCCATTTGGATTGATATCTAAGGGGTATTGAGACAAGGTCTGACTGCAAAGGTAGACACAGTTCCCATGAGTGAGGCAGAGAAACAAGAGCCAAGAGTCTGCAATACCTAGCATCCTAGGAATTCAGAGAAGATTGGATAAGTAGGCACAGGCTGTCCCATGCATCATCATGCAAAAATCAGGCAGCAGGTTCCAAGGCCAAGAGAGCTGTGGTTGCCTGGTACCAGGACTTGAAGAGGCCAAAAGGCGAGAAACCACACTCGAGAGACAAGTCCTCACTCGTGGGAATTGGCCGGAGGTGACGAAGAGGGGGCTCATCAATCATGCCGGTGATGGATGGACGGGCCCAGTGATCCGATAGTTGGAGAAGCAAGGCTGTCGTATGTGGACTGGGTTCCAGGGTCTCAGGAGGATCTGCCAAGTCTCATAGCACCAATATTATAATTTATTTAAAAATTGACAAGAAATGCCACAAAGAGAAGTCATGCTATACAACAGGGCTCACATAGGACGTTTATTGGAAGAGGAGAGAGAAGAGGCAGAGAAGGATGGTGGGGG
>LOJH01001220.1:0-13220 GCA_001685095.1 Ellobius talpinus
ACTTTTGTTTATGCTGCATTTGTTTAACCCTGGGAAGCTGTGATTCTTTGCCTGTCTAAATCACCTGATGGTCTAATAAAGTGCTGAACGACCAATAGCAAGGCAGGAGCAAGGATAGGCGGGGCTAGCAGGCAGAGAGTATAAATAGAAGGAGAAATGAGGAGGAAGAGGAGCAAGAGAACAAGGAGAGGACCACCCAGCTACACAGCAAGCCTTGGATAAAGAAATAAAGGAAGGTATATAGAAATAGAGAAAGATAAAAGCCCAGAGGCAAAAGGCAGTCAGGATAATTTAAGAAAAGCTGGCAAGAAACAAGCCAAGCTAAGGCCAGGCATTCTTAACTAAGAAAAAGCCTTTGGGAGCCGAGTGGCGCCCCCCTAAAAAAGAATAAATCATCACACAACATCCTTGGTCCTCCATTTAAACATTAATCTCACCTCAGGAACCAAAGATGGACTTAGTGGAGTTTCCTGAGATCTTATTTTTTTCCTCAATGTGGACATATTGAAGAAATCTTCTTTCCCCTCTTTCCATTGTTAATTTTACCCTATAACTGACTTATCAGAGAGCCAGGCCTAACTTGGGGCAGAGGCTGTGTGTGACCTTCCTCAATTTCTCTAACAGAATGAGAAGAGAACAGAGTAGGGAGGCTGACCCTATTCTTACAGCCCATGCTGTCATCCCTGGGCTTCTTCCTTCTGCCGAGGAAGCCAGAATGCATAAGTGGATGGATGTCTCACTAGTTCCTGGATCTGGTACCCTGACATTTTATCCAGATAGCACAGAACTGTTCAAATTTGATTGCCATTGCTTGGGAAAGGAGAGCTGGTCTCATGCTGGCTATGATCTCAGGTTCGATGGTGGAGGATTTTTCAAGAGCTTAACTTCCTGACCTTGAAGTACAATCCTGATCTTACTTAGAGTTCATTGTTTGGCTTTAGGAAGTGGCTCAAATGCCCAATTCTCAGACTCTATCTAAAATGTGAAATCATTTCTATGGTGGTTTGGATGGTAAAATGAGATATTTACAAAGTTCTTAGCTCTGGGCTTTGTGCCTAGAAAGCATCTGTTTTACATCTATAATGGTCTCAAGTTCACTCCAAGGATGGAGAAGAGAGAAATGGGTGAGTCCTGGGAACAAATTCCCTCCCCATTCTTTGGGAGATGCTGATTGAGAAAATGTGGATGCATGGGTCTTCCTGTTCCAGCTCTGGAATTCGGGCACTTGTTTCTGCTCCTTCCTTTCAGGAACTTCCTGATGTTTTCCTTTGTTTCAGGTTCTTTGACTTGGAAATTATGGAGCTGCAGAGGATTTCCTAGCTAAGTGAGAAACCTTGGAGGGAGACACTCTAGCCCCCTTGGCTGCTGCTGCACTGGACTCGATAAAGTGCCTACACAGTATCTTCCAACACAGCAAGTTTTAGATGGTGTCTTCCGAGGAGGTTCCATATGAATACTGTCCAGTTGAATATGAAGTGATGATACTGAGCTCAGGTGGGAGCTGTAATGGCCCAGGATAGAACTGATGGCAGGGGGGACAATTGTATCAGAGGGTAAAGATGGAGAGAACATTGAGGTCCCCAGAGATTCCTAGTGGGGAGAGTCTGGAGTCCTTGTAATATATGGAACTGAGAAGAGGTAGAAGGAATTGTTGCCCGCACTTCTCCAGGTCTGGCCTCTGGCTTGTGAACTGGATGGTAATACCATTTACTGAGCTTGTGAACTCCGAAGGGGAAGAGAAAGCAGGATAAAGTACCTGAGATCAGTCTTGGATACACAAGATTTTTGATATCTAATGGAAATGCCAACATGGATATCCCTATTCAGAAAAGGTATAACACTCAGATGCAGGGCTGAGAATATAAATTCTGGTGTATGCTGACTATAGACTCAACTACAGCTGTGGGCCTGGCGAGAGCACCTAGAAGGGGGATGCCAAGGAGGCATAGAGCAGAGTTTATCAACCTCCACATTGAGTGTTCTGGGCCGGCTAGTTCTATGCTGCAAGGCTGATCTATGTGCTATGGCGCATTCAGTAGCAGGTCTGACCTCTGGCCTACAAGATTCCAGGAGCACAAATTGTACCACAAATTGAGAACCAAAGTATTTCCGATGTTTCCAACTATGCCTCCAGCTGTAAAGCTGCCCCGATTTGAGAATCATCAGCACAAAATACCTGTGATCTAGGTTTGTGGTGCTTATTCTGACTTTGGCTCTGTCCCTGCCCAGCTGAGACCCAAGTGGGTGAGGTACCAAAGGCCTCTTTGTCCCTCCTTCCCTTTTGGTTTATTGAGAACAGAAGATAACATGAATTGGGCCATCGTTTTATGTAGCAAGCTGAATATGAAAACTTGAGAAAATCACTTGGAAGTGTGTCTGGCTCACAAGATATGTTTGTTGTTACATTACTGGTGATGCTCTCATTGAGAAAAAGATGGGGTGTAGGAGTGAGCCTTACGAAATGCCATCATCCAAGATTGAACGGAACAGGAGGAGACAGAGCAGGGACAAGCAGCTGGAGCTGAGGAAGGGATATGCAGTGGGGGTGACATCATAGGATGGGGGAGAGTGAGCCTATGGGCACAGAACCTTTGGGATGCTCTTAGCTGATACTCTCCTGGCTCAACACACCTGAAGGCCTGGAAGAGAAAATGCAGTCTGTTTCATCAGGATGAAGCACATTGGAAACGCACTGCTTAATTAGAGTCTAGGGTTGTCTAGGAGCAATTGTTTTATATAGTACCCTCAAGTGACATTTCAGTAGAGTCCTCTCTTGTACCCAGGTGGATAGTCATGGGGAAAAGGTGTTACCTAAGGGTGTGTTGTGAGACCCAAGAAGCCAGCAAACTATGCAGGCAGATACTGTGTTGTAGCTCTGTGCTCCGTCCTGTGTACAAGACAAAGGTTAATGCATGATGGTCACGTGTGTTTTCTGGAAAAGTTATTTCATTTGTGTAATTCAGCACATTTGTTACCAAGGGAAACAAAAAAGCCTTTGGTGCTGGTTAGTCTCAGTCATTAATCTGACTGTCTCTGGAATCAGTGAAAAGGCAGGTCAATGGACACTCCTATGAGGAATTTTCTTGATCTGGTTATTTGGAGTAGGAACACCTACTGTGATAGTTTGAAGGTAATTGGCCCCATATTCCCAAAAGCTCATAGGGAGTAGCACAATTAGGAGGCGTGGCATTGTTGGAGTCAGTATGGCCTTATTAGAGGAACTGACTTGTGTTACTGTGAGGATGGGCTTTGTGGTTTTCAGTGGTCAGGATACCACCCAGTGTCTCAATCAACTTCCTGCTGCCTGCAAGATGTAGAACTCTTGGCTATTCCTCCAGCGCCGCATCTGCTTGTAATCACCATGCACACCTCCCCCCGCCCCGGCCTGCCATGATGATAATGGAATGAACCTCTGAAACTATAAGGCACCACTCAATTAAATGTTTTCTTTAGAATGGTTGCTGTGGTCATGATGTCTCTTTACAGCAACAGAAACCAAACTAAGACACCCACTCTAAATATGTGCCTATGGTAGCCTGGATAAAAGAGATGAAAGGAGTCTTTTTGCTTTTTGCCTGCCTTTCTTCACTCTTACTGGCAAATTCACCTACTTTGTTGCTGCTTCTGCTGCTGCATTCTGTTACTGATACTAAAACCCAGCTTCAGACTTCCCACATGGGTTGAAGAGCAGCAGCTTGTCAGCATCCTCTGGGCCCATAGTGCAAGATGGGGACCACAGAGGCATCCAGTCTCATAGTCTGAGAAACAATTACATTCTTGATCTCTCTGCTGTGAGACAGTCATTGTTAGCCAAGCCAGACTAGTATTTAAATCATTTCTAAAACCCTCTTTTAGTACATATTTATTCTATCCATTCTGTTCTTCAAGATAACCCTAATGCGCCCCTCTACCTCACTTCTATCTCAAATGAGCTGATACATTTTCTGGCAATTCTCAACTCTAAAGAATACTTATAGCAAAATTAGTGCCTGTGGGTGGAAGAAACAAGATCCCTGAGAGCATTATTGTACTCTGTCTTCCCTCCACTTTCCTCCCTCCCTTGTCCCACCCTCCCCATGCCTTTCCTATTAGTGACCTAGCCCATCTTTCTCACGGTTCAGACACCGAGCTGAGTGCTAGGAGTAGAGTGGAGAGGAAGAGAGCCTTGGCCAGGTGTCCCATTTGGTTG
Source organism: Ellobius talpinus (assembly GCA_001685095.1). NCBI lineage: Eukaryota > Metazoa > Chordata > Mammalia > Rodentia > Cricetidae > Ellobius > Ellobius talpinus. The sequence goes on from LOJH01001220.1 coordinate 4,190, forward strand.
CTTGTTGATTTGTTTCTTGAAGCCCAAGGGCCATTTTTATTAGGGCTTGAGAGAAAAATAACAGGACAGGCAGCTGTAAATGTTGGCAGCTGTTGGGAGGGAAAATATGGGTAATAAGAAGGGAGAAAGGCATATCTTTTTGAGTTGTGGTCCAAGAAAGAGATCCGGCTCAGCAGTAAGAGGGCTATAAGCAGTTGCATTAAGTGTGTGTGTGTGTGTGTGTGTGTGTGTGTGTGAGTGAGTGATGTGGAGAATGTTCAGAGGAAGGATGGGGAGGCCTTGAATGTCAGGACAAGCATGCTTAGGATTTTTACCAGAACCCAAAAGAAGATAAGGAACATTTTGTGATCTGCCATCTCCATGTGACTACTACTGGCATTCAGGCACTCTCAGTAACTCGTGATGGCACCCTCTTCTTCAGGCTTTGGGAACAATAACACCCTCTGCTTCCTCTCTGAAGTGCCTTGAGACACTACGGATGTTGCTCTTGTGTTTGCCCTGCTTGTCTCTTCTCTGAAAGACCCGAAAGTTTGTTTAAAACATCCCTTTTCACTTACTTTCTTTTCCGCAGTGAATATGACATTGATTCCTATAGATCCCTCTGAGGAGTGCTTCAAATCAGAGCTGTGGTAGGCGTGAAGGGAGGGGATGAAATGAAAGGCTGCCTTTGCTGTGTGATTCATTGGGAAAATTGTCCTTTTACCCAGTAAACACTCATTAAATGTCTGTTAGGAAGGATGAGTAAGATGGGCTTGGGACTATGGATCCCACCCTTGTTTGAAAGTCTGGAAATGACAGCTGATTATTAACTGAAGCAGAATGCACACTAAGAATAACAGGTGGAGCACAAAGCAGAAGTTAATTCTGCCCATTAATTGTGACTGAGGAGGGGATGAGTGTGGCGGCATGGGCCTGTGGTGTTGATGCCTGGATGACATAGTGAGCCCCTATCTCCGTAGTGCAAACAAGACAAGACAAAACGAAAGACGGAGACTTCATGGGATAATGAGAGCTGAGCTGAGTTGCTAAGTATACACAGTGACTCCCTGGGTCGAAAGGACAAAGGTTCTTCAGCCATAAAGAGACAGGGCTAGGGAGATAGCTCGGTCCATAAAGGACCTGAGTGTGGACCCCAGCACCAACACAAAAAGCAGAGCCTGTGGCCCACACCCATAACAAGAGACGGGAGGATCCCCAAGGTTTGATGGATAACCAGCCTAGCAGATCTGTGAGCTCCAGGTTCAGTGAGAGGCCTGCCTAGAAAAATAAGGAGGGAGTGATTGGGGAAGACCTCTGGTGTTGCCAGGCCACCATGTATGCAAGCATGCACACACTCATGAATACACACATACAAATAAAGAGTATGAACAAAGGTGCCCGAGCCATAAAGAAGGATGGTAGTTCCCAGTTAGCTGAGTCATCTTAAACATGATGCTTAGCAGCGTAAGTGGAAGTGGGAAGCCCAGGGTGGACTGAACTACACTGGGTATCTCAGATACCCCCAGCAGCTTGCAAGCTCACTTACAGGTCTGTTTCTAAACCCCAGCTTTAGTCATTGAACTATCATTTTTCATTGTACAATACCGAGCACTATAGACATGATCCTGTAATACGATTTACCTAAGGTTGCCTATTTTCTTTAAACTGACTCGTACTTAAATGTATTTAAGAGGATTTTTAAACAGTATTCTAAAGAAACTCTAAGGTTCGATTGAAATCTAGTCTGATATGTTAAATTATACTTTCATTTGTTTGGCTTGAGTCAGGGTTCCCTTTTGTCACCCCAGCTGACCTGAGACTTGGGATCCTCCTTCTTTAACATCCCACCTGCTTGGGTTACAGCTTGTACACCACCAGACATGCTTTCTTCAATGTGGCTTGATCTTGCCATGGGCTTAAGTTACATTTTCTCACTGTGCAGTCAAATCAATGGGGGTTTGTCCCAGAATCCCTTGGCGATACAAGGTCTCTTGTACACCATCGTATTTTTGTTTAACCTATGCTCATCTTCCTGATGCCTTAATTCATCTTTGGAATATTTACAATATCTGATCCAATGTAAATACTACAGACATACTCACCATAGTATATTGTTTAGAGAATAATGACAAGACAACAAGAACCAGTCGTTGTGTGTTGGCAAAGACTTCCATTTTTTCTGAGTATTTTCAATTCCTTGTTGGCTGAATCCACATGTGCAGAAGCAGTGGCCATATGTTAAATAAATAGTTGACCATTGAAACATAAGGAGTACACACACAGCCACATTGCCCCTTCTGTTTACGCCTCACTGTGGGCAAAGCTGCAGGTGAAGGGAGGAGACGAGGCTGGGAGCAGGCGGCTGTGTGATGTTATCACATCTGTGTGGGAGATGTGACCCTCAAGTGGCAATGTGAAGAGGCTCCCAGGAGGGGAATTAGATGGCTCTCCATTCATTATCAGTAAAGGTCTAGTAATTGCACAGACAAAGGAGCTCCTACTGTCTGCAGAAATGTAGCACTTGGGGAGAATGGCGGCCCTGAAGTCTCTGCAGTGATCTCCCTCAAGCCTCTCACCCCTCTTCTCCGTGGCACTGAGAATCTTCGACTCTGCCCCCTTCCTATGGGTTTGGGAGGAAGGCATGATTTAGGGGCTTTATTACAGGAAGTAGCATCTTTTCACTATAAGAGAATACCATCAGGAAACTGCATGTGGGAGACACCGAAGTCCCTGAAGGCTCCTGTGGTTACTCAACTGGATCTGTCCCCTTACCAAATTCAGAAAACGGGAAGACTTAATGTGGTCTAATTTGGACAGCTTCCTTTTCAGCAAGATCCCAGAAGACCAGCATGGTGTGGTCACCTGCTATCCTAGTTTGATTTTCTGTTGCTGTGATAAAATGCCCTGACAGAAACAACTTCGGAGAAAGGGGTTCGTTTCAGTCCACTGTTCTAGTTCATGGAACATCACAGCGGGGTGTCACGGTAGCAGGAACCTCAAACAGCCAGTCCCATCATATCTGCAGTCAAAAGCGGAGAAAAATTAATGCAAACCTGCTTGACATTCAGCTCACTTTCTCTATTCCCACACAGTTTAGGACCCAACTCCAAGGGATGGTGCTGGCCATCATGGGAAAGCCTTCCCACTCATATTAATGCAATCAAGACTGTCCTCTACAGCCGTGCCCATAGGCGGACCAGATCTATCCAGTCCCTCATTGGGAGTCTCTTCTCAGGTGATTCCCACCTGCTATTGAACAGTATCTTTACATGGCGTCTTACTCCAACATAAGTTATGTGGATGCTTCAAGGGCCCAGCAGGTCCTTGAAATGAATGAAGCGCTGTGGGCGAATTAGAGAACTGTATCCATTTGGAAAGATGCACAGCCGCTCCGCGGTGCCATGGGAGTTACCAAGTGCTGGCAAAGGAGCCCTGTCTTGTCTTTAGATCTCTGCATTTTTCAAGTTAATTTGGAAGCTTTTGTTGTCATTTCACCAATTTTGTTCAGCAACATTTTCCTACCCTCTAAATTGTACCCCCAAAGAGGCAAACTCTGTGACCTAGACAGAACACCTGCACATTCCAAGCAAATTCATGAGCCTCACAATAAATGTGTGGAGTGGTTTACATTCTTATTCAGTTTTGCACAATTACTGGTTTCTGTTTGATCACCCCTAAGAGCCAGGAGGCTTGCTACTTCCTAAACCAGTCTACTGAACTATCAGGCAGGATATGTCCATGCTCACTGGAAGAGCTGTATGAAATCATCCGAATGTCATAGCCTGGGATTCAAGACTTATCTATCCATAGCCACTTGTGGAACTCATCCCAAGAGTGATCCTCTGCTCCCCAGATTGATCTGTCAATCCTTCCTGAGTTTAGCATCTGCTGTCTTAACATCCAGGTTTTGCTTACACACTACCCATGTCTCCAATTGCCCTGGGCTGTGTTATCAGATGCTCTCAGTTCGATGGTCTAGTTTTAAACCTAACAAAGCCATCTTGGAAAAGGTAATGCCAATCGTATATTTTGGAATATGGTCTGAATAGGTCCTTAAGCCAACATTTGAACAATGGACATTACAAACATGGGCAAATCTAAAGAGTACAAAATAAGATGGAATTTGCATATGGTTTCAATCCTGACACAACACATATATTTCCACTATTGTGCTCAGTAAGGTGGCCGAAGACTAGATTTATTGGAAGTATCCATAAGAAGGTGGAATAAGATGCTACAGCTGGTTTAGGAGCTGGAAAATGTTTCTGTGAATTAATGTGGATATTTCTAGGGTTTCTCCTGGTAGGGGTTCAAGAGAAGAATGTTCTGAGTTGGCAAAAGTATGGTGTGGCTACTCTGTACGACTTTCCTCGTCTCCGTGTTTGCATACCTGGTAGAATAAATGAAGAGATGAAGGATTGATGTTAGCTCACAGTTTGGGAAATGGCGAAGGCATGGAAGAATTCATTGCAGCAGGAACGCTTGGCTGGAACTCCACATCTCAGCAGACTAAGAAACAGGGAACTCAGGCTAGAAGTGGAGTTGAGTTAGAATCCTCAGAGCTTCCCCACAATGCTAAGGTAGGTCCTAGCTCCCAAGGGCCTTTTCCCCAGCAGTCCTACCAGTTGAAGACCAACACATGGACTTATGGGCCACATTTGATGTTCCAGTCACAACATGCTGTTATTATCAGTCTCCCTAGAGTATATTACTAATGGAGCACAGAACTTTGACTACAGGAATATGGGCTCCATAGGGGTAGGATTGACATCTCTTATTCTCTCTTAGATTCCTTATACCTACCACACTTACCAGTATATGATATTTATTAATAAAAATATTTAAATGTTTGACCACCAAGGCCAAATTTACTCTTAAAATCTTCCATATTGTATATCACTCAATACTTACAGTGAATTATGTTGGTAAGCAGTTAGCAATCCTGGTCTCAAGATTTCTTTAAGACTCCAGCCAAGGAAACAGATCAGCGCCTTGCTCAGCCATCATCAGAGAGGCTTCCTTCTGCAGCAGGAACCAATGGGAACCAATACTGAGACCTACAGCCAGTCACTATGCAGAGAATGAAAAGACCTTGGAACACTCAGCCCTGAATGGTATGACTCCTCAGGGCTTAGGGAACTCTGCAGAAGAGGGGGTGGAAAGAGCGTGAGAACCAAAGGGAAACAAGATCCCTTTAATCAACAGGAACGGTGCAGATGAACTCACAGAGTCTTTGGCAGCAGGCACAGGGCCTGCACCCGTCTGTACCAGATGTATCCTAGAGCTGAAAGAAGTGAACATTGTATTCCCATCCCAGAAGCTATCTCCAATTGGTAACCGCTTGCAAATGAAATTTAGTTGTCTCCAAGGGGAGTCTCTGGGGAGACAAACTACTCTTAAGAGTAGGCTGCATGCCAGCACTAGATGGCTAACAGAAAATGAACAGAAAATGACAGCAGCACCATTGGAGGTACCTTGTCTCATAATGTCATGTCTGAGTCATTTCCTTTCTTTTTTTTAAATTTATCTTATTTTTGTTATTTTCTGTTATTTACATATTTTTCATCTTTTTACCCTGTAGACCCTTGGAATTTGTATTATGCATTCCAGTTTACTGTTTTTTGAGTTTCCTGAGTATGGGAAGGAGCGGGAATCTGCATCTATATTTGATTTTTGTGCCTTTTCTTAGGCTCTTTTCCTTCAGTTTGTTTTCTTCTATTCCAGTGTGTTACTTTCTGTTTTTATTTTATTTTATCATTATCCTTTGGAACCCCGTGTGTTGTCAAATGAGAGACAGAAAGGGATGGATCCAATGGGAGGAGAAACCATGGTCAGGATAGGTTATATGAGAAAATATTTTCAATAAAAGGAAAAAAAAGGGTAAAGAAAGAAAGAAGGAGAAAGATTTCTGTAAGCCGCCCAGTCCAGGGGGTTGTAGTTAAATAACCCACTTATGAGGGGCTGTGCAAAGAACCTGTGGGAGGCAGGTGGGATGGAGGAGGGCTTTGGATGTTGGAATGTGCTCCCCTCTCTAGAGCGACATCCCAGTATTGTGAGGGTTAACCCTCCACCCAAGGAACTGAGTACTGATAGGGCCTGAGGCCCACAACTTTGATGTGATCGCATACTCTGAAGCTCCTTGGCCCATTTGATCTTTGTCTCCACAATGCTCACCCTATTGGTCCTGGGGGATGCAATTCAATCTGAATATTACAGAAGTTGAAGAGTTTGAAAACTGGCCTCATGCTCCTTACATTCGTTTTGCCCCAAACAACCTCCAGTGCACAAACCACTTGGCTGATGGTTTTCCTGAGGAATAAGCCGACATACACATTTTGGACTGCAAAACTAGAGTGACTTCGGCAGTCTGTTGGCCAGGGCCAACTTTGAACGTTTCCCTGGGGCCTTCCAGGTGTGTGGAAATGAGCAAAGTCAGTATCTAGCAGAGATGGATGACTGTGCCAGCCAGGCGCTGAGCCAGACACATGAGTTCAGAATCTAATCTGCTCTTCTATCCCAGAGACTCAGACAGTGATTTTCTCCCTCGTTGCCTTGGCGAAGATACCGAAGAAGATAGAGGACAGATATCTCCCCTGGCCCCTCCCCCGAAGTTGGCATGGAGACAAGATGAACCTAAGGTATTTGCCTTTTGAGGCTGTGACTTTTAAGCCCTTTTACTAGTCTGTTAGCCCCTTCAGTTTTTCTGTATACTCCTTCCCTCTTAGGTGCCAACCTTAGCATCGGTGTCCTCCAATTCTAAGGCCTAAAAGGACCCCTCCTACATGCATGGCCAGCATTTCCAAAGACGATTTATGATTTCGACAATCAGATGGAGGAAAGGGATGAAGTTGACCTGATGAAGCCTCTTAGGCAACGACTGGAAAGACCTGAAAGATGAAAAGGCTTTGCACCTGTGGGATTGGCACGTCGGAATCCCAGCTTGTGGAGCTGCATTGAGGCTATGATTATTCAGAGTCCTGGATAGGAAAAAGCATAGCTTTGGAGATTAGGCACATACTTCAAGCCTTTTCATTAAGTCATAGATAGATTTTAGCCTGATGTGGGATTTCCATCTGTATGCTGTGACTACCATTGATGAATAAAGAAACTGCCTTGGCCTGTTGATAGGGCAGAACTTAGAGGTAGGTGGGGAAAATTAAGCTAAATGCTGGGAGGAAGAAGGACAGAGTCAGAGAGAAACCATGTTACCCACTGGAGCCAGATGGAACTTTACCTGGTAAGCCACTGCCACGTGGAGATACACAGATTACTAGAAATGGGTTAAATTAATATGTGAGAGTTAGCAATAAGGAGCTAGAGCTAGTGGGCCAAGCAGTGATTTAAATAATATAGTGTCTGTGTGATTATTACAGGAGTCTGGGCGGCTGCAAAATGGACAAGCAGCCCTTCTTACAACATTAGCCCCACCCTTTAGTTTCTCCAATATCAGTTTTCTCTTGCAGGTGTTCCTCCGTTGATTGTAATGTCTATTACAAGCATTTGATTAATTCATGAAGCTAACACCAGAGCAAATTAAAATGCTACTTCAAACCTTCGAGAAGAGTGGAACCATTAAGTGGAAGTGACAGCATCTATCAACAAAGATATGGGACAGTTTGGGTGGCTGGGATTGCAAAGATTTGGTTATAGGTGGAGTGGGGTGTCTAAGCCAGAAGAGGCAGCCATACCACCTGACAGCTAACCTTGCAAACCCACCAGTAGCTAGCAAGGCTTTTATCTCTGTATCTGGACTTTATTACTAAGCATGATTCCAGCCAAGACTGTATTTTTCTTTCTTTTTCCCTCTCCCATCACTCTGGGCTTTGTCAGTTCCTTCAGTAGTACCAGGATCACAGGAGCCCGGTGCCTCAATTTATGTCTGAAAGGGAGCGTAGTGACCCTGGATGACATGGACACTTCTACATTTTTCAGAGCATCTTTAAGGTAATTCCAACTCCCACTGTTTTGCATTTGGCAGGCTCTGCACCCCCAGGCAGTCAGCAAGGCATCTTCTGTTTGCATAAAGCTAGAAGGAACATTTTTTTGCAATCCCATGAATGATTTTTAACAGCTTGCCGTCAGTCAATTACAAGCTATTGGACGCGGAATCCGTGGGCGTCCCTCCCTCCTCGGTGCCCATTGACCCCTGGGAGCTTTTATAAGGCTGAATGATTTTTGAGGGATTGGAGAGTTGACGAGTCCTTTTTAAGAGAGGAAAGTGAGCATCAGAGAAGAGAAGAAAAGGTGGCTCTGGTGAGACTACAAGGGGAGCTGCAGACTCAATTTACCCATTAGAAGCATTTCCTGTAATTAGCTGGAAATGGGTTTTGGCTCTATTAGTGTAGAACTAGATGAAAAAAATGACAGGCATCTCAAAGCAAATGAAAGAAATGTGCTTCAAGTACTCTCATTAGAGAGAAAATTATCTATTAGACAAGGTTCAGCTCTAGACAAGACTCAGAGGAAAGGCATGCGTCCAATGATCTCTGAGCCCTCCCTGCTTTCTCGCAGAAGCTCACACACCCAAAGACAGTGTTGGAGCGGGAGCCTAGGGCTGTCTGTGCCAAGCCTTTTTGCCATCCTAGGGGAGATGCTGGGCATCCCTTCCTTTCTGCCTCTCATCTGAGGCCCCAGGGCTCTCCTGATGTTGGGGTTGTGCTGCAAGCATGCTATGCCAGAGATATAGATGAGCATGTTTCTGTTTCCACAGCGTCACTTTGTATTGAGTAGCAATAAATTCAGAATGTTTAGTGGGTTCAATAAGACCAATTTTTCATGCGATCCGTCTATCCTGGTAGCTTGGCCAAGACAAATGCAGGTTCTTTTATTCTGATTCTCATTAATAATGCTAACTAATAGCACATAGCACACAGTAAATCTATCACTATCTATCTATCATCTATTATCTATCTATCTATCGATCTATCTATCTATTTATATCTGTCTATCCATCTATCTATAATCTAGCTACATCACCTATCTATCCATTATCTATTTGTCTATCTATCTATCGATCTATATCTATCTATCTATCTATCTATCTATCTATCTA
>LOJH01001220.1:29300-44450 GCA_001685095.1 Ellobius talpinus
GAGAGAGAGAGAGAGAGAGAGAGAGAGAGAGAGAGAGAGATAGAGAGAGAGAGAATGGGGCCAGGCTACAAACTCCCAAAGCTCACTCCCTAAAGGTTCCATTGCCTTCCCAAACAGTACCACCAACTGGAGATCAAGTGCTCAAACACACCACAACCTTCCTTGAAGATTCTATTCCCCAATTAGGGAAAGGCCTTACATGCAGTCACACTGCGGGCTAGGGTTCCAACGCAGGGCCTGTGGCAGGTCACGGCTCTTCACAGAGTATTTTCTCACATGCCTCCTCCTATTCAGTGGTTCCCACTTTATATCTCCATGGTAGCACACATCAGAACCCAGTCCCTACCCTGAGCCTGCCATCCCATCACAGCTGATCCTAGGGAGAAACTGGTTGGCTTTCATCTCGTGCTCATGGACAGCAATGAAAGCAAAAATTACTTATTGGCACCCCAGTGCAATGTTGAAGATGTCAGCCTGAAATGGCCATGGGACATATAATTCAGTTTATGTGATATTCCGGAAAGGTTTAGGCCATAAGAATAGAAAGTGTATGTGTGATCTGTTCATCTTTTCATGGTGGAGATTAGAGATAGAGGAGGGACAGATCACAGTGACGTGGAAGAAAACTTGCAGCTGATGACAGCGTGATGGGTCCTGAAAGCTACCGTGGTACACAGCTCTACGTTTTTGTTCAAACTTGAAATATACCATTTAAAAAAAACCTTTAAAAACAGTATAAAGATTTTACCCTGGCCTCTCTGGGATCCCTGACATGCCTGTGGTATCATGGGACATCTATGATCCACAAGTGATATCCAAGTTCCACCCATTGGCCTTCCTGGATTCACTTTGCAGGACTTTCAATGAAGTATTTATATCCTCTAGAGGCCAGTTGGTAAATAAGTTTTTGCTTTCTATGTCTTTATTAGTTTTGTATCTAGACAACAGGAGTGATGATACTGGGCAGTTTCTTTTGCAACAAAACGCTTGACGCATGATGCTGGTGCAGGATCAGATCAGTGTTAGCTCAAGTTCCTCATGCAGAAGCCATGTCCTGTGTTGTCTCCAACTGTGCCTACATCCAAGTAGGATTCAAGAATAGAATGTGATGGTACACATCCTTAGCCATGGCTTCCCAACTAAATATTGTTTGATGTTAAATGTCAAGTCTTTCTTCAAGGGCACAGTATGAATTAGAATCTGATGCTTTTTGACTAATGGTGGCACCCCATAGGCACATCATAGAATGAAAATATCCCAAGTCAAAGGTCCACATGAGGGGCTGGGGAGATGGCCCAGTGGTTAAGAGCACTGGTTGCTCTTCCAGAGGACCCAGGTTCAATTCCCAGCACCTGCACAACAGCTCATAACTCTGTACTCCAGTCAGAGGGGATCTGACACCCTCCTCTGACCTCCATGAGCACTGGACCTACATGGCTCACAGATGTACATGCAAAAAGTCCCACTCTACTGCAGAAAATAAAAATGAGGGGAAAGCGCATCAGACTGAGTTCATCTTGTTTGTCAACACACTAGGAATCACCTAGGAGTCATGTCTCTGAGGCCATTTCTAAAAATGGGGAGAAGAGATCCATACTGAATATGAGCAGCACCATTGTTTGCTTTGGGGTTGTGAATTTAATTTAAAAAAATTAGAAAGCAAGAGGAACACCATTGTCATTCTCAGCTTCCCAACTGCTGATGTAGTGTGACCATCTGCTGCCCGTCCTGCCATGATGAACTAACTGCGCCTTCAAACTGCATGTCAAAATAAACCCTTCCTTCCTTACGCTGTCCTTGTCAGGTGACTTGTCATAGCAATGAGACAAGTCACTAATGCAGCCCTGAATATCTGAACAGCCCACCCCACTACAGAGATCAGTTATTTACTTTCAGGCTGCTGTGGCCGTGGGGGAGCTGTGGTCCCAGTCAATGTTCATCATCATGAAGAAGTATTATATAGCCTATAGCTAGCCTGGGAAAAGATCAGAATTCAAAACCTGAAGTATGGTTACTATGGAGGCATGTATTACTTTTACATTATAAAACTGAAGGTTGATAAGAAGTTATGGACCTTTTGTAGTCCTTAACAGAAATTTCAGCTGTAGCAGGGTTATCACCTGCCATCTCAGGAGTAGGGCCAACATCAACCGGGGTGTATTTGTCAAGGTCCCTCGCATCTTCACATCTCGTCCAGCCACATGTATATTCTGAAATCATTATTGGGGCATGGGGTCAAACACATTTGTCTTAAACCAGTCCTAAATAGAATTGCAAGGCTGAGTAGTATAATCCTGTTTGAAAGGAGAAAGTGGAGTGGGAAGCTTGGGAAGCTTCCAACAAATATGTGTTCTGGTCCTCTAGGCTCACCCAGAAGTAACTCACCAGCCAAAAATATGGTTCCTATTATCTGTGTATGCACTGTCAACAGCTTCTATTTGTAAGGCTCAGCTGGGATCGGAAGGTGTCTTTCTCACCCAGGTGTCTGCGGTCAGGCTCTGGAAGAGCAGTCCCAGGCTTTTTTGGACTATCATCACTTTCTCAGTGACAGTAGAGAGCCAGAGCAAGCATGTGGCTTCACGAGGGTGTTTGAGGGACCTGCCCCTTCAGCTGAAGCAGCATCCAAAGTCACAAGATCTCCCTTTTCTTTCTAAACCCACAAGCATACAAAGCCTTCCCTGGGTATAATTCTGGGAGAGTGGAAAGAAGAGATTTGTGGTCGCATGAGTACAACGATTAGAATAAACATTTATTTAGTGTTTTTTACATCATGTATTTGTGGGATTTCAAAGCAAACTATGTGGAGACTGTTGAGTCCCGAGTTGCAGACACGGCACTCATGCTACACACACCAAGTTCGAAGACACCAATGTTGTGTTCATTGCATCTCTGGGCTGTACTTACCATCAGGAATCGAGTTTCTAATCTTCAGCTCTAAACCTGTGATGGAGACAGGTCATTGTTCTCCAGATGGTGCTGATGATAATGAGGAGGAGGAGGAGGAAGAGGAGGAGGAGGTTGATGACATGGATGATTTCTCCTCCTCCCCTCCCACTCTATCTCCCCACCCTGCTCCTCCCCCTTCTCTTCTTCTTTGTCTAGATTTAAGCATAATGAAATGATGCAGTGTTTTTCTTTCTGAGTTAGGCTGATTTTCCATAACTCACTGATCTCTAGATCCAGCCAGTTTTCTACAGCCCAACAATTGCAGTGATACATTTTATGAAAATATCTCAGGACCTCAAAGAGAAAGAACTTTTTCTGACCTTGCCACCAAATTAATAAAATGCCTTGTGATCATTTAAGACTATGCACTCAGCCTTCTGTCTTACTGTGTGCTTAGCCTGTTTAAGTTTAACTAGCTTTTAAGAGGATAATTTAACCAACTTTACTATGCCTTGAATCCCCCACGTGAACAGCTCTTAAAGCCTAAGTTAATGCTTAGCTCTTCTCTTAAGTTTTGTACTCTTCCATGCCCTGACCCAGAATAATGAATATGAACAAGTGTGTGTTATATTAATTGTTTGCCAAAAACTGATGTTGAAAGCAACCTTACACAACAAATAACCATTATAAATATTGCAAAAAAACAACCATGTGACTATAGCTTGCTAATGTCTGTTTGCAGTGGTGTGTGCTATTCTGAGTCAGTTGAGGTCAGTAAAGTTACTTTCCACCTTGTAAAACTCTGTTAAAGGTTTCTAAAAATGATCCCCAATTCCTTCCCAACACCATCTTTTCTCTGCTGCTCAATAAACGCAGAGTAAAACCCTTTGGTATAGACAGACACAGCTAGCAGGTCACAGATTCAGACCCACACACAATAGACAGGTCACAGCCAGGCCACTCCGCACAAACTAAACATACAGAGGAGAGATCCAGGGAGAGAGAGAAGTAGTGAGTTCATTATGGAGCTCCTCTGGTCAAACTACTCCAGGAGGAAAGTGCTTTATTTCCATTCCTAATGTCACGTTGATAACTTCTCTGAGGCTGTCTTTGATGCGTTACTGACACACTTCACTCCACCATACGCATAGAACACAGTTCCTTTGTTCAGTCATTCATTGCAGGACACTTAAGCTGATTGAGTAACCTGCTTATCATGAATAGCAAGTGCTGCATGACCTTAAAGAAGGGACTATGATTTTTTTCCCTTTTCTTCCTTGTGGACAAGGAATGTGGGCAAGATGGCCGGAACTGGCTCTGTCACCTTAGATTAATAAGCGAGAGCTATGTGTTGAGATTGGTACAGAGCAAAACCCAAAGCAATCAATTCTTCAATGAACGTGAGGCCATCACACCAGCCTGGGCCAGCTGAGTCTACACGACAAGGAAAGAAATACCTTACGCCAGTCATCCTGATGGTGTTTTCCTGTCCCTTTTAGGCAGTCCTCACAACAACAATGGCTAGAATGCTCCCTGCCCTCAGGCTGCTATAGAAGGACCGCTTTGCAGGGAGCAACTGATACAATAATCTTCTGTGGAGGTCAATGTTGATTGTTAGCTCTGTCTAAATCATATGGAAGACAATTTTCTGGCCATGCCTGTGAGGGACTTTCTTGATTGGGTTACATGAGATAGGAAGAGCAAACTTACATGTGGACTGGTGTCCTGGACTGAGTAAAAAGAAGAGAGTAACCTGAGCATCAGCTTTGATTTCCCTCTGCTTCCTGACTGGGGACACAACGTGACCAGCTGCTTCACGCTCCTGCTGTCCCGGCTTCCCCACCATGAGGGACTGTACTCTCAGACTGCAAGCTTTTCAGCCCTTCCTCCCTTTAGTTGCGGTTGTCATGTGTCCTGTCACAGCCGCAAGAGTAGTAGTTAATTCACCCACAAAGGTTGCTGTCATTTTCCAGTTATGGAAACTGAGTCCAAGGTCATAAATACTCCAGGTAGTAAGACATGGATTTGATCTAGGCCTGTCTGCTGTCATAGTCCATATTCTTGTTTTAATAGAATATATTTGATTTATTCTTTGACAGCCTCATACAGGCCATCATTGTGTTTGATCATATGTACCCCAATTCCCTGCTCCCATTCCCCAAGACACCCTAGGTACATCCCATCCTCCATTCATGCCCTCTCCTTTTTCTGATCAATAATTCACTGAGTCCAATTAGGGCTGCCTGTTGACTGGTCTTGTTGAATTTATCCTGGGCATTTAACCATAGCTGTGGTGATGATCCCCGTTCTTAACTTCCGTGGTGCTCTGCTAATACAAATACCTCTGGGCAAAGGATCTTGTGCCTAGCAGAGCCCACTGAGAATGTTAGCTGAGATCAAGCCAAGAGTCCCATGCTGAGATGGAAACGTCTTTCTTTTCAAGGAATCATTTGTGAATCATCTTAAGAATATGGATTACATTTTCACTGAAATATTTATAGGGTCTTAATAGCTAAGGACAAAGCATGTGCCTACTCCACACTCTTCTTTGAACCTGGCAGGATACATGATCACTGGATTGGACTGTTGATCAGATCCAACACCTACAGGGGCATTTACTTCTGAGGAGTCAACTGGTGCAGTGTGTTTGGAGTATCTCTTGCCAACTTTCAGATGAACAGCTCTTCTCTCCAGCTCCTGGGGACAGGTGTGTTTGGCACTTCCAAATCTAACTTACTTTTGTAACCAAGCAACTCACTGTCTTGTTAATGGAATATTGTTTCTGTCTCTATTCCAGAGGTGAATATTTAAAAATCTCCTGTGAGCCTTTACAAGCTGGGACCAGCAATCTTAAGTCAGATGAAACAGAAAGATTCATCTGTATCCAAGGCAACGGAAGTCTCCAAAGATTTTACCCCAAGGCTTGTTACACTTTGATAGGTTATTCGTTTATTCACACAATAGCACATAAGCAAACACTTGCTAAATGTTGTTTACTAAGAATTGGATTTGAGGTAAGTTGCTTCATGTTCATCTGTCCTCTATCTTGACAACGTCTCTCAGAGAAGCGAGAAGAGCTTTGCACGTGGCGAAGGACTGAAAATGCTAGCAGCATTTCCTGTCATGTGAACGTGGATCTGAAAGTCATCACTGCATTCAAAGTCCTATGAAAAAATTCACATAGACTTAGAAAACACAGGCCAGGTAGCCTGCACCTTTGTTTGCCTGGAAGAATCGATGTGCCTGATCATTTATAGAGTGTAAATTATGTGTTTAGTTCCTGCTATTTTCCAGATACTTTGTTAGGTATTGAGCACTAAATAATTAAATCAACAGCTGATGTCACCCTTGAAGATATTCTTTACTGTAGTCCACTAAAATTAAATAAGATGGATAGTAGAGGTGGCTTAGGGGTTAAGAGGACTTGCTATTCTTTCAGAGGACCTGAGTTCAGTTCCCAGAACCCACATAAGATGGCACCCAACTGTCTGTAACCCCAGGTGTAAGAGACCAGATGCCCTCTTTTGGCCTCTGTGGGCAGGGCACTCATGCTCGAGAATGCACACACGCACGCATACACACACACACACACACACACACACACACACACACACTAAAAGTAAATCTTAAAATTCATATTAAGGAATCCAATTATTAACATTTTAATTAAAATTAAAGAATGAATGGTTTTAATTTTTTCCCAGTTGTATTAGCAGCATGACAAAGTGCTCAACAACCACATATGACGAGGGGTTGCCATGTATGACAAGGGGTTGCCATGCATAACGAGGGGTTGCCATGTATGATGAGGGGTTGCCATGTATGACAAGGGGTTGCTATGTATGACAAGGGGTTGCCATATTGAAAACGTAGGTCTAAAGAGGCCATTGTCATAAATGATTACAGAAATAAGACCTCAGTTGCCAAAACAGTATTTTGAAGGAGTGTTGCTCATAGTTATGAGACATAGAATCAGGCTCTACACCTGGTCAGGGGGGTACCGGCCTTTCTGTGAGGAATGGATGTTTTGGCTGAGATCGAAAAAATGGCCAGGAATTTCTTGAATGAAAGAGGTCAAGCTGAATGATCATGTGTGGTGGGAGGGAGAGAGAATGAGATTTGAGAGAGAACAGTGGAAAGTAAATATGGTTGGCCTCAAATGAAACGAGGATCAGAGAACATACTTCTATGGAGAGACTGGCAGTGTGCAAGACATCCGAGGGCCAATCCATTAAGACCCAAATACTCACCATGACTCAGGACACCGGGAAGTTACTGAACACTTTTAGAAAGAGTGGTCATGTGACTGGATTTTTCTCTTTAAAAAAAATTCACTTTTCCCACTTATTTCTTGTTCTCTGAGTCTTCAATCCAGTGTTCAAGAGGAAAAAATGATTTAAGAACCAGTAAATGAAGCTGAGCTTGGTGCTCCAGCCTGTAATCCCAGCATTCACAAGTCTGAGGCAGGAGGAACATGGTGAGTTTGAGGTCAGTTTGGGCTACAGAGAGAGACTGTCTCTAAACAGAATATAGGGAGGGAGGGGGAGGAGCAGGAGGAGGGAAGGGGAGAAAAGGACTGAAGGGAGAGAGGGAGGAAGGAAGGGAGGAAGGGAGAAAGAGAGAGAGAGGAAGGACGGGTGGAAAGGAGGGAGTAAGGAGGGGAGGGAGGGAGGTTAGCTTTATCCTATCTCAGAATTCAGGATTAGAGGACTTGATTTACAGGATAACCCAGCTGAGAGGTGGTGGCTCTGGGTCTTTAGGACCTAAATGGCATAAACCCCACACCTTCCTCTTTTGTTTATGGGAAATGGGGTTCAATCTCACATCCGTTACTCACATTCCTGAGAGATGTATGACACGGAATTATAAAACAACTTCAGCAGACAGGAGGTGACCAGATGTGGTGTCCGAGGAGCTGTGGCAAGCCACAGCTTTCAACTGGGAAGCTTTACGCAACCCCTCAAATAGTTTATCGACTCAATTTTCCTATCAAATAAGGAAAATAATTCTTATTGTTATGAAAGTCCGTGAAAGAGCCTGGAACCTGGTTACTTTCCAGCACTACTCTTGTTCTTGATCCCATTGCAGTATTTAATAGAAAACAAGTGTATTATAATTTTTACATGCCTTTTTTTGTCTGTTTGTTTTGAGACAAGGTCTCTAGTAGCATAGAGTGACCCTGAACTCCCAAACCTCTGGCTTCCGCTGGTGGAGGGATGGATTGCAAATGTGCTACATCACACATAGTTTATGCAGATTGGGACTGGTCCCAGGGCTTTGTTTGTGCTAGGCAGGCATCCTATCAGCTGAGCTATATCTCCATCCCCTGCCTGCTTCCTAAACATCTATGCTTTGTGCCTGGCGGTATAGCAAGTCTCCAGTGGTGCCTCTCTAAATATGTGTTGGGCACAGGAAGAAGACATGAAGACATCTCAGATGAGAAGGATGTATGAAGCAAGGAGCCTAGAGGTGAGATCAGAAGTGGGAAGTTCATCAGGAAGAGCCACGATTCCCCTCTTCACATCTGAAGCTGCATTGAGGGCACTGTTTTCCTTCTGGTTGTTTTTCTTTTTTTTTTCTGTTAGGTTAGGGTCTTACTCTCTAATCTAGGCTGCCCTAGAACTCCCTATAGCTTAAGATGGCTTTCAAACTCGGAAACAACCCTTCTGCCTTCAGCAGCTCAGACTGGCCTTCAAACTGCAGCAATCCTACCTCAGTCTCCCAAGTACCCTCTAAGAGTTCTAAGGCCAACACTGGGGACAGATACACATATTCTACTCAACCCGCCACAAATTTGAATACAAGGCACCTAAGGGCCTTGTTAAAATGCAGTCTAATCCACGGGTCTGTGGTGGTAACCTAGTCTTTGTGTCTCTAGGATGTTGCCAACAACATGAAGCTGCTGTTCCCAGAAAGTTACGGTATATACACACCAAATTCTGGTGGCAGATGCCTATAGCAGCTTTGTTTGTAGATGCCTTGGAAGTAAAAGGGATATACCTTGATTGGCTCATCTTCTTTCTCACCTGCGCACTAAGATTCCTGTGTGGTTTTCTTTTCATGACTTGATAGCTCATTTTATCCAAGTGTTGAACAATGTTCGCTTATCTAGACGTGTTAGAGTTTATCCATCACTCACGTCTATTCTTCCGAAGGACACGTGACTACTACCAGGTCTTCACAGTCATAAACAAGGCTGCTTGCTCTAGAGTGCCATCCCTGAGTGCAACAGCCATAATTAGTGTTGGAGAAGTTGTGTCTACTTTCAAGACCCTCAAGGTCAGACTTGTTGGCTGTTGGCCTTCCCTTAGGGAACAAGGAGTTGGGCTGATCATCAGACCCTCACCTGAGTCTCCAGCTACTACCTCCTATACCTAGGCAGCCGTATGTGTTCTTCCCCGTTTACATCTGTCCTCATGATCTCACGAAGGACTAGAATACTATAGAGGTGGAAGATTAACTGAGCTTGGCTGCTGGATACAAGTTTCTCCCCTGACTGTCCCAGAATTCTTGGGGGGCCTATGATCTCCTGGTCTGGTGGCTCAGGACAGGGAAACAAGTGTCTGTCTATAGGAAATCATCAGCCCTGCCAAGACAGTTTTAGGTGCTCTCTGTAGTTTGGGTAACAATTATTGATAAGATATATCTTTTGCAAAGACCTTTCTTTAAACGGTGATGGGTACACTGTTTCTCCTGACTGTGTCTTTCAGAGCAGGAAAGTTGAATTCAGTGACCGTCACTGTGTTATTTATTTCCCAGGTCAAACCTTGAGTGTTTGTATCAACAAACTCAAAGTTATTCAGAATTTTCAACTATGCTCCTAGACCTATAATCCAGAGTCACGTGTGTGTGTGTGTGTGTGTGTGTGTGTGTGTGTGAGAGAGAGAGAGATAAGAAATGTTCATCTGTTTCTATGCTCTAGTGGAAGTCAATTCTCTCCTACCATATGGGTTATACGCTTTTACCTTCTGAACCATCTCTGCTGGCCCATATTAGTTTGCTTCTAACATGTCCTTTTATGTAACTAAAGGAGAAGGAACATGAGACCAACAGGCCAAGGCCTCCCCAACCCCCATCCTCCTAGCTCATGGCACATCTGCTGCTAGCTCTCCTGTATTATGGTCTTCCTACTCTGATGTAAAAATACCACACTTTTATGAATTTTGGGTGACTTCAGGTGATAATTCTTTGAATGGTAATAGCAAAAACTATACACAATGAAGGCACTTCACATGGTCCTGGAGTTCTTTTATTCTGTTTATTTTTAATGGTAGTTCTAACTGTGATATTCAAAATTATCTTTCACTGGAGTGTTTAGACAAATCCACTAGGGGAGACATTTAGTAGCCTTGAAACTCCCTGGGCCAGCAAGGCTGTTTTTTCTTTGCAGAAGTGAAATTGTTCGTACCCAAGAGCTATTTAGCAGAGATCAAATGTTTGCACGCTAGGTGACTTGCTGCACATTCTGGAAGGCTTTCCCACATAGGTGTTAAGGAATGTTCTGTGGGACTGTGGTGGGCTTGGGTTCCAGCAGGTGTAGCCTGTGAGCCTGGGTGTCTTTGAACTGTAAGGCTGCACAGGTATTCAAAACCAACTCTCAGTTTGGACAGGAAAAACAAAAACAGATGCTTAGGAAGTTTCCCTGTGTTCCCAGATGTTTCTAAGATGTGGAAGACCTAGCAGAACGTGGGGGAGAGACACCCTGAGATGCTGAGAGACGCACTTAAGCAGGGCAGGTATGAGGGTTGTACAAAGAGCAAGTTACAATGATACATAGAGTGTTAACATGTCAAAATGAAACCCAATATTTTTATATGCTAGCAAAACTTAAACATAAATTGAAATAAACTAACATACATGGTAATATATAATACAATGTCTTATTGAAACAAAAGACAATACTAATAAAATCTAACCAGATACCGGGGCTTCATGCAGGGCTTTGAGCCTGAGACCTGCTCCCTAGTGAGCACAGGGGTCATCAAGTGCTGTGGAGAGGGGTACAAGGAGATGCTCATGGCGTCACATGGTTTTTGCCACCATGATAAAATAATCAAGAGGTCTGAAATGGATCAGCTTTCTCCCTGGGTGACTCGGTTATTATTTATTTAATTTATATGTGCATCTATCTGTGTGTGGGTTTGCACATGACATAGTAGATATCAGAGAACAACTTGCAGAAGTCAGTTCTCTCCTTCTACCTTGTGGGTCCTAGAGTCGCAAACTCAGGTCTTCAGTCTTGGAAGAAATCACTTTTATTGAATGAGCCATCTCATTGTCCAGTATTGACTGGACAATCTTGACTCATTTAATGTCGTATCTTGTTCTTCACCTGTTGTAGGGCACTATCCTTGGAGCAGAACAACTGCCATCTTCATAAGACCAGGTGTGCCTGCATGGCAAAGGTCATCCCAGCTGGGCTTGTTGACTGTTGGAATTCATTCTCTCATAGAAGGAAGAGGCTGGGCGAGTCATTGGACCCTCATCTGTGCTAGCCACTCCTCCTATCCAGCTTATAGGAATGTGGGGGACCCCAAAGCAGCTACACTTCATAGTACATGGATGAAGGCTTCTCTATGGCCGCATAGGTGGAACCCTTTCTGCTCATCTTTGCCCAGCCTATGCTCTAGCCCCTCTCCAAGCCCTTGAGATCATGTGCAGCGAGGGCAGAACTTTGTGCAGGTGGCCAGGAGCCCCAGACTAGCTTGAGTGTTAGGATTAGCTGCGAGGCTGGATACAGGAACCAGTTCTGCCTCTTTATCTTATTGCTGTTCCTGTATAAGTTCTTCCATTCTTGGGCAGATCTTTCCTACTTACTAGGAAGACACCATATGGTAAAAATTTTTACTTCCGGTCATTTACAGAGACTATTCCTTTAATAGTTGTACATGGCTAAGGTCTTGAACTAAATCTCACTGACACAGTTTGGGACATTTGAACCAGTCATTGTGGCCAGGAAAATAGGTTGTACTGACTGTTTCAACCTATATCATGTGTCCACTGCTAAAACGAGGATAAGGTTAGCCCTTCTGTAGGAGAAAGGGGCCATATTGAAGAGTATACATTGACAAATTACTAGTTACTAGCAAAGAATCAATAGACAAATATAATTGGGGTGGGTTAGAGCAACA
The DNA here is from genome assembly GCA_001685095.1 of Ellobius talpinus. Lineage (NCBI taxonomy): Eukaryota > Metazoa > Chordata > Mammalia > Rodentia > Cricetidae > Ellobius > Ellobius talpinus. Next base: position 41,318 of record LOJH01001220.1, read on the forward strand.
GGTCCAGTTACATCTGCTCTTGCATTATATTGGTTCTGTATTGTGTGGGATGACGAGACATTGAAGATGTGCTAGGCTGGGAAGATGGCTCCGTGGACAAAGTGCTTGGCATGCAAACAGGAGCATGTGAGTTTGTATCTTTAGTACCCATGTAAAAGCTGAGCACAGTAGCGTCCTAGCATTGAGGAGGCAGAGACAAGTAGAACCAAGGGCTCGCTGGTTAGACAGCCTAGCAGAATCAGTAATGTCCAGATTCAGTGAGAGACTCCGACACAAAATTAAGGTGGAGACCAGAGCAGGAAGGTACCAAACCTAGACATCTGGCCTCTACACACCCATATAAACATGTACATGCAACATGTATGTATGCCCACTCTTACATCCCCCACACACGAAGATCATATTTTGCTTTTAGAAACATAGGCATCAGGTAGGAGGTATGAGAAACATAAAACAACTTGAGAATAAGTCTTAACTGTCTCTGCTTTTAATTTATACCTGACAGAGGAACTAGGTGTAATGGGAATGTTTGAGCCTGGGGTGGGATCATTAGGAGGGATCATGGGAAAGGATGGTCTTCAGGGATAGGCGAAAAGGGCAAGGAACTGCTGTAGGGAAGATTCTGGGCTCTGGGGTATTTGCCTCCTTGCATATCATCTGTGAAAGGGTTACAAAAGAGACTTCAGTAACAAAATGAAACCTGCCAATCAGCTGATAATGGGCACTCAGCAAGCACACAGCACGTGTTCATTCGTGATGATAATTCATATTCCAACTGCCTATCGGTCTGAAAAGGCCCTTTCAGATCCCAGAAAGTGCCAGAAATCATGGTCTTGGAGATTCATGTCTGAGGGACCTTGAGAGTCTGTTCACTGAGATTATGAAGAAGACTATAGACAAACCCCCACTTTTCCTTTCCTGTTTTGGTGACTTGGGACTCTTAACAGCCAGAATTGCCAGCCCAGCACCTTTCTGGAGTTCTGGTATTAGGGAAATATGAAAGGAATTTGCTTTATTGAGTAATTTTGAGTAATTTGAGAAGCGTAGTTATGGGAAAGATGAAAAATAGATCCATCAGCCCTGTGCCTTATGGCCTAGACAACATTTCTCCAACTTAAGATGCCCTCTAAATTGGGATCACGGTTATCCTGATGGCCATGTGTGGTCCAGGAAGTAGGACGCCTGACTCTAGAAAGCCAGACACATCACAGAGGTGATCTTTAATAGAACTCTTTGCTGAACAATGATTTTTACCCCAGAATGTGATCACAGCTGTTTTATTTTAGCAAATGCAGCAACCCAGGCGATTAAAGCCATATTCCTTTGTGGCCGTTTATTTTCACTAAATAGTTCTCAGTGTATTGTCATGAAAGAATTCTTTGGGACTTGCAAAGCTAAAACAGAATGTAACTTCCTCTCCGATGCCCCTTCTAAAATAGCCGTATCTACTTCTTCAAGCTGGCTTTACTGTGTTGATGTCACACAAGGATGTCAACTTGTAGCCATGAGGAGGTGAATTCCACTGGGAGAAGTTAGGTTTATTATCCAGTCTTTATGAGAGGATGGTGGTAGACCATCAGTCCACTAGAATGAAGAGGATCTACTTCAGCAACAATAACACAGCATCACTGAACTAACACTGAGGGCCAGAGAGATGGTTCAGCGGGTCAAGGTGATTTCTGGCAAGCCTGAAAACCCAAGTTCAAGTCCTAATTCCTGCAGCCTACATGATTGAAGGAGAGAACCAGCTCCCTCAAGCTGTCCTCCAACTTTTACATGGCGCCTGAATTGCCCCCACATCAAACAATAAATAAATATAACTAAAATAAAACTAGTTTTAAAAGAACGTTAATAGTGAGGTCTTATATTGCCCATAAAATTAAATCAACATTTTTTGGGGCTATAAAACTTTATATGAAGAAAGAATTTAATGTTTCTGATTGCGCGACTTCCTTTCCTTGTGATTACAGATTGCGTAATGGTTTTATTCCCCCATTCAACAAATATTTATTGTGCTAGCAGTGTGCGTCAGGAATGGTGGCTAAGATGGGTGCAGCTTTTGAATTTGTTCAGTTTGTATTATTTTTAAGAATAAAGACAAGGGGCAATCCAATAATGAAAAGAACGGAAGAATGGGAGGCTGGCTGGAGTCTGTGCTAGGGAGGAATAAATAAGAGACCAAGAAGGGAGAAGGTCATTGCCTTAGTTGAAATATGTATGTAGCTGAGTATGTGCCCTTCTGAAGACTGAAAGGAAAAGATGATTCTTTATAATTTTTTCAAAGGCTTATTTTATTTTTAATTGTGTGCAGAGGGGGGCAGTGAGGGCAATGTACATATGAGTGTAGGTACCTGCAGGGGCCAGGGATGTTGGAAGCCCTGGAGCTGGGGTTAGAGGCAATTGTGAGCTTCCTAGCATGGGTACTAAGAGACCAAAGAGAGGTACAGGCTCTAAATCCCTGGGCTATCTCTCTAGTCCCTAAAGAATTAATTTTAAAGGAAATATTCTTATGTTCATGTAAATAGGGAAAAGTGTATTCCAAGAAGAACAAATGGCTCACAGACAGGCTTGGGATAGGAAAGATCTTGATGTCTGCAGATTTACAGGGGGAGTGACTTTGAACCTGGCAAAGCAAGCAGGTGTGGAACCCGAATAGAATGGTTTAAATGTGGTTATCCTATTGTATCCGAAACCGCACCAGCAGAGTTGCAGCCACTTCCTGAGGACAAGGCCTATCCCTTCCAGCAACATCCAGGAAGGACTGTACAGACCTCCGGCGTAAATGGCATAGGAAACAGCAGAGCTTTAAGCAAGCAGCATATTTAAAGAGGGGTTTAGTGTCTGTTCAGCAGCCATGAGTGTGAACCCAATCTGCAGAGCCCACAATAGCAGACGCCATACAGGAGGTTGGAGAAAAGACACCAGCCATGCAGGCTAACCAAGAACTGTTCTGAGGAAGCCTGGCACTTCTGTGTCATTTGCACTTGATCTATTGAATTCTGTTTGTGCTTTCTGTCTTAAACAGGATTTTCACAGCCAACCTCCACTGTGTTGAAGGGAAGTGAGGAAGGACTTCTGCCAGAGATGGCTCAGAGGTTAAGAGCATTGCCTGCTCTTCCAAAGGTCCTGAGTT
>LOJH01001220.1:50799-74072 GCA_001685095.1 Ellobius talpinus
TATCACCATGAACCAGACAGCTCAGCTATCTTCATTTTTCTTATTTAAAAACTCACATTTATACCCATGTAGCTAATCATACCCACAAGAGAGTTTCCAGCATATTACAAACCCAGTGGAATGCCAGCCAGTCAGTGGGGAGAAAGAGTAGGGCTCATTATTGAAAGCTTAATTTCTTCATATAAAGTTATGAACTGGAATCACTTAGACATTTAAGGTATCTACTTGCTTCAAGTTCTTTTAGAAAGAGACACATGTCAGTGCTCCAAAGCATCAGAGTCTACCTGTACTAAGAGCAACAATGGAATAGTTGCAGTGATGAATTCAAAGATGACTAGGAACTCTTCTCCCCAGATTCAGAGCGTCCCAAAGGGAGAAGCCAAGAGAAGTTTAGATCACTACCTGGTTCATATTCACATCTTGTTATCATATGTAAATTTTTACCATTGATTTGGTTACTCCAAGACTGTATATGAGGGTCCCAAGACCACAGTGTCATTAGAGTAGTGGTACCCAAGCCCTCTGGATTGTAGAGTGATAAAAATTTCTTTCAGCTTGCAAAATGGAAAGCTCCCTTGGGAATGGCAGTACAAAGAATGGGAATGATTTGAATGGGGATGGTGGGTGAGTTGTTTGAAGTAGGGGATGGTTTTAAGAAGAATGGGAGGTAATTAGGTTCATCAGAGGAGGTGTGCAGGTTAGCCAGGACTTAACACTCTTGAAGAACACTGGGCCATGCGCATCATGGATATGACCCCCTCCTTTCCATTTAGTGTTTTATTAAAGTATAAACACACACAGCAAACCCCTTGCATAGCTCAGATTTCCATAAATTGAATTATGAGCATGTAACCAACAATCAAATAGAGAGCTGAATTGCACAGCGTTTCTTTAAAGATGTAACAGACATCTGTTCACCCCAGAAAGGGTGCTGAAGATAGCCTGAGGAAATAAGTCTACCCAAGTCCAGCTTGGTGAGCTAGTGGGTATGGTGGGGTTACTCATTGGAGCGTGAATGACCCAGAGGCAGTTGGGTTGCATTACTCAAAAGCCCCAGGGTTGACAAATCACCCAAAGTTATAACTTTGGAGCTCCTTGCCAGACTTGCATGGAGCCCCACCAGGGACTTTCTCCTCGGCAATGGTTACTGCTTACATAGCCTTGGAGAAAAGGGATTGTGAGTCTTCTACCTTTTGTATTTTTTAAGCTTTTAAAGTTATTTACTTCCCCAGTTCTCTGGGCCTCCCTCCTCTCCAGAAGCTCCCTCTATTCATTCCTTTCCTTCCCCCTTGCACTACTCAGGACAACGTTTGTCTTCTAATAGCACTGATTTGTTGTGCTTGAATATGGTATAAATAGAATCACACCAGGGTGCTGCTTAACGTTTCCGGCCTCTGCACGCTGTGTCATTACACTTGTGAGTTCACCCTGGTGTGTAGAGTTGTAAATTGTTGATTTTTGTTGCTCTAAGGCATTCAACTATATGACTGTACACCTGTATTTATTCTCTCAACTTAACACTGACATTTGGAAGAACTTCCTCTTTGGAAAATTATGAATATGCTATGGTTGTTTTGTGTAATAACCTTCATTGATGAATTTCTGCTGAGTAAATAATAGGAATGGGATTTCTGGATCATAAGGCCGAGAATCTCTTTTTAATGACGAAAACATCCATTCCACATGATTCTAATTAAACCTTAAACATCCTTGCATTGGAAAAATGAATAACAATAAATATCTATGCATTTAATGACATTTTAGAACATGTTGGTATGTGACTATCCACAGAAATGTCACTTTTGATAGGGTCTCAGGTATCCCAGGCCCATCTTGAACTTGTGATCCTCCTGTCTCTAGCCTTCAAGTGCTAGGATTCTATGTGTGTGTTTCCACACCTTATTTATGTGGTAGTGGTGATCAAACCCAAGGCTCTGTGTGTGCTAGATGAGCACTCTACAAACTGAGTTGCATCCCCAGCCTGGAAACAGATTTTTCTGTGTGCAATTTATTCTGTCTGAAGATGAAGTCCAGGGTGCAGAAGAATACATATATCCTTGGCAGCAACGCTGAGTCCCCAGCTGAAGTGACAGACTTAGGAGAAAGGACACAGAGCAATCACAGATCATGTTCACGGCCTTTTCTACTCCTCTAGGTCAAACAGTTAGAGAAATGTGGCGGAAATCTTTCACTGTCTTCCTTTCCTTTTTTTGTCTCTACAAAGACACACATATATTCTCTAACTATTCTATAGCCGCCAGTAGAGGCCCATCCCCACTTCCAGTCAGATCCTTGTCCACTCTCCTTCCAGAGAGCAATGGCAGAGATCAAGGACCGTCATCGAGGTGCTTCATTACTCGCTCAGGATCGACAACTTAAAATGAATTAAACAGCTGAACCGAGTGCCATTTGTGAGTTCACCTAGAGCAGGGCTGGATTTTCTGTCCTAGGGGAACTATAGCTGGGGGGATGTTCAGGCTCTGAGAAGCAGGATGTCTCTGGGACAAGGGTCAACAGCGGTCCCTTGGAGAGAAAGTCTGTAGAAGGTGGGATCCTGACAAGAGCAACAGGAATAGTGGATCAGTTTCTGGAAGCAGCTGTAGGGACAAATTCCCTTTCCAATCCAAAGAGTGTGGTATTGGAGGCTGAGGCCCCTGTGAGTCCCCCTGCTTGCAGTCATTGGTCAAGTTGTTGGTCAACTCCCGAAGGCTGGTGTTAAGCAAACTCCTTACTTAGCCCAAAGTGGGAGCCCTGAGTGCTGGGCGCTTCCAATGAGTCTACCTCTGTTAGTCTTCCCTTTCATTCTACTTTGTGAGATTTCCATAGCCCTGAATTTATGTTATTTCAGCTAGGTCATGATTGGACAAATGTGGGTATGCAAATAAAGTGAGAATTAGAACCAATCAGGGAAGGGCTGTCAAAAGTTTCTGTTGTAGTTGCTTTGTATGGTGGCTTGAATGGGGATGACTTCCATAGCTCCTCTGTTTGAAAACTTGGTCCCTGGTTGGTGAAACTGTTTGGGAAGGATCAGGAGGTATGACCTTGTTGGAGAAAGTGATGTGTGTCACTGGAATGGGCTTTGAAGTTTCAAAAGCCTAGCACCATGCCCATTGTGTTCTCTTGCTTCCTTTGGAACAAGATGTGAGCTCTCAACTGTTCCTGCAGCAATGTCATTCCTTCACCATCGTGGACTCTAACCCTCTAAAAACATAAGGACAATTAAACACTTTCTTTTATTAGTTGCCTTGGTCATGGTGTTTTATTACAGAAGTAGACAAGTAACGAATATTCTGTGAGTATTAGCAGGCCACTGCTTGCTGTTTTCCTGGCTTGGTTTTATGTGGAACTCTGGGTGTTAAAAGTCAGGATTTCCATGCAGTTGGGGGATTTATTTTTTCTTTAGTGGGACTTCCTTCTCAGAGAACCTCCAATTAAGGGGGAAGCTCTAGGCTGAGGGTCCTGCAACTCCTTTCACAACTAACCCAGCATTTGAAAGATTGTATTCCACATGAAATGATTATAATTTTTGGAGGGTAATCTGGGTTTGAACCCCCAACCTACCAATTACTATGTGTGCCACTAGGCAGAGGATGAGTTATCTACGATCCTCAGTTTACTCTTCTGGACGATGAAGATGAGAATATCTTGCTAGACTACGAATCCAGAAGAACAAATAGATAATGTACTGAAGTGTCTGAAACCGCCTTTTTACAAGATGGGAACTGCAGCCATTGTCTCTGTTAGCATTTCGATCATTGTTACTCTTCAAAGCGAGTGTCTTCTCCTTCAGGCTATGTTCTTTTTCTGTAGGATGTCATTGCTTTGTCTCATACCCTAGTACTTGCCTCCTCTTCATGATTTCCACAGCCAAGGAAAAACACTAACTTCTTTGCATGATGTGGCACAGGCATCTTATCTTATAGCTTCCTACATGTGTGTTGTATGTGCATGATTCCATGCCATCAGCCATGGTACAAAGTTCATGTTAGCCTTTGTGTCCACTATGATAATGGCTTCATCCTTCATCTCTCTCATCCTTCGATGTTTTTGATCCAAAGAAGTGAGTTGAATGGGGGATTTTGCACTCTAGTGATAGGTTCCCAAGATTAATGTGTTTGGTTAAATAAATATCTTCTATCACTCCTCCAAAGTGTAGTTTATAAGAAATTGACATGGTTAGTTTTATGTATTAACTTGTTTGGGTTAGTGGGATCCCAGATAGCTTGTAAAACATTGTTCTGGGGCAGGTTTGAGAGAATATTGCTAGAATAAATAGCATTTGGATGGTTAGACTGAGGAGAAAGGCTACTCTCACCCTTTGGGCTGGGCATCAGCCCGTCTTCTGAGAACCAGAGTGGAACAAAAGGGTGGAGGTAGGGTGGTTCAGTCTGGGCTTGATCTGAGACATCATCTTTGTTCCAATACTGGTTCTCCTGGACTCCAGGCATGGACAATGAGACTTGGACCATCATTTGTCCATTGGTTCTCCTCAGGCTTTTAGGTTTGATCAGAGAGCAACCATCAGCTTTTCTGGGCATCCAGTTGGCAGACAGCAGCAGAATGTGGGACATCTCAGCCTTCCTAAGAAACAGAAACCTGACCATCCTAACTTGCCTTTTTAGGTACCTCTGTGTATGCCGTTGCTTCCATTTCCCCAGGGAACCCCGACTAAGACAGAATTCTTAGGCAATCCTCAGGGAACGTTTTACACTCACAAGGTTATGGGTATCACATGGAGTACCTGGAATTTCTGTGGGAAGGTGGCTTGTCTGATGGGATGGTTGAGTGGGCACAGGTAAGACAGTTCAGAGGATAAAGACGACAGTCTAAGTTTGATTCCCAGAACCCAGGAGAGAAAGAGCAGAACCCCTAAAGTTGTCCTCTGACTTATCTTTGTACACTGTGGTACTAAAGGAGGGTCAAGGGAATCTGGAATGATCTGAAAAACATAGATTGAGCCCTTTAAGAAAGGCTGCTCTTTGCTTTGGGCTTTTCCGTCCTTTTCTCCACACCTAGAGAGGATTGTAACTTTTACAAATGGCATCCTGAGGTGGACTTGCAGCTTTGGGGCCCCTATCATCACCTTGATGTTTTTCTGTTCTAATAAAGTTTGTAGAATGAACTTCATAGTGTCTCTAGATAACCACCCTTACCCATGAACCCCATAACAATATGTGTGCATATGTGTGTGTGAACACATACACACATACACAATAAAATAAACAAATCAATAAAATACATTTTAAAGAAGATGTGGGGAAAATATAGTGTTATTCCCTATGGGGGACCCATGGCAAGAGGACAAAGAAGATGAAGACCCCTATATTTGACTGAACACTCTGCCCTTCAGAACTAAATTATTTCAGCTCTACAGCTGGACAGAGTCAGTTGGTCTGCTCATTTAGCTAGGATTGATGTGCAGACTCCAGAACAATAGGGGCTCAAGCAATGGACCCAATAAAAGCCAAGGCACAAGAAGCTAATTAGAAATGAGAGACAGGTCACATTTCTTGGGGATACAAAACCAATACCCCCTATAGTGGACTTTAAGGCTATTGTCACATTTGGTAAGAAACGGTCAACTATAGTTATGTTTTCTAGGATACAATGTGTGCATTCAGCCACATGCTTTTTACAAAATGATTTATAATTACTTTTAATTTCCTGTGTGTACGTGTGTAGGTATGTGTCTGCGTGTGGGGTTATGTGTGTGTCTCTCTCTATATGTGGGTATGTATGTGTTTGTGTGTATGTGTCTGTGTGTGGGCATGTGCACATGTGTGCAGGTGCCCATGGAGGCCAGAGGAATGAGATCCTTCTGGGGCTGGAGTTATAGGAGGTGGTGAGCCACTTAGTGCGGGTGCTGGGAACCGAACTCAGATCCGCCTCAAGAGCAGCACATCCTCTTAACCACCATCCATCTCTCCAGCGCCTTCAGCCAGCTTTTAAATCCTGAGTGCAGAGAAGATGCTGTCGAATAACTTATTCATCTTTTTGTAACAATAATCTCCACTGCTGCCCCAAAGTGCTTCTACTCCACGGATCTCTTTGGAGGTGAAAAGAGAAGTGACTGTGGTTTCGTACCTCAACAGGTATTTCTCTCCTTCTCAACTCGCTGAAGCCCCAAGGGGCTCCTTCTTTTTTTTCCCCATAGACTTTTCTCCATGAATTTCAAGTGTCAACATCCCCCCTGCCTATCTGCAGAGGTATGCACACTCCAAAGTGAGTTTCTTGAAGCTGTTTCTCGCCAGAGCAATCAGAATATCCTACCTGCTGCATGTCACCCCACGCTTTTAAAATTCCCTTGTAATCTGGGGATTTGGAAATTCAAGGGGTTAGTTATTGAATGAATAAAAAGTGTTAGATTTTACTAAGTCCCACATTTCTGGAAAGCAGTTTGAGATCTTTTAGCTTAAACCTTAAATTCTAGCTGGGTTTTTGTCCCCTGCTATCAGCAGCTAATTTCCTGAGCAAATTTATCCACAGTTAAGAAAAAAAGTTGGCAGTTAGAAGTCACCTCAGACTGACAGATGTACATCCAGACTGACAGACATACACCGCCTGTCCAGACTTATAGATGTACACAGCCTGTTCACATACACAGCCTGTCTGGAAAGCCCAAGTTCAGCACTCTTAAGTGTTTACTTCCTGCTTCGCCAGAAAGAAAAATTTTAGCAACAGTACACACCAGATCACCATGGCCTTTCACCAAAGGGTGCACAGGTGGAGAAGCCCTGCTTACTCCCTGAAGAAAAAGCAAGTTTTTTTTTTTTTAACACATCTACTTTTCCTTATTTTTAAGGAATTAGAAAACAGGAAAACAACTTATTTTGGTTTTGGTTTTGGAAGAATTTAGCTCTTTCATCTCAAGATCTTAAAACTTGGATTTCTGATCTACAGTTTGACTTTGTAAATGAACATCAAATTGTCCATGCAGGTCTGAACTAGATCTTGACTTTAGGTTTTTCTTAGGCTCTGTGAGTAGCTTGTTGCTACTGTCTTGTCCAAACAAACCTTGGCACAGAGATGTCGGTTATGAGTTTCACGGAGGGAGTTGAAACAGGGTTTTTCAGGTGAAGACAAAGGGCTAGGGGTAGCAGAGGGTGAAAGGTTATCAAGAGGGACACTCATGGGCTTAGTTCTGTAATGGGCAATCAGGGCATCCCGGTCTTGAAAACCCTCTGGGAGTCCATGTGAGCACACCCATGCTTCAGGACATTTCTGTACCAGGTACCATCATTGTCCTCTTCCCAGAACAGATGTCTATGGGGCAGAGGAAGTTCTCAAGATGACCGGAAGTAGGTACTCCGACATGGGAATCTACCAGCTTGCCTGAGTCAGCAGAACCCTAGTTGGCCAAAGTGGACTTGGAGAGATGCTGGTACCTTATTTAGTCTCTGAAAATTGCATCGTGTCCTGTGACTCTTGCTGTGCATTTCTCACAGGAAGGATTGTGGTTTCCAAACTGAATCTCTTGGATGACAGGCTCTCATTGCCAATCGAATTCATTAGTCAAAGACTTGAAGAGGTGTTGGGTTCACAATTGATTTATTTCCCTACCTGCAAGTATCCCTTACAATTTAGACATAAAATGTCCTGTTCCATGTTTGCGTGTTTGAACACTTCATATTCAGGTAGCAGTGATGTTTTGGAAGTTTGAGGAATTTTTTAAGGTGAGGTATAGTGGAGGGTGGGGGGAGTTGGATGCTGGCAGGCAGGATCTAAGAATTGTAGATCGGCCCTGTTTCCCCCCCCCCCAACTTTTCTATTTTCTGATCCTTGCAGATATAACAAGCTCCTGCCATCCTCAGCCAGAGCCTCAGCCAGCTGCCTTCCCTGCCACAATGGACTGCATCCCCTTAAGCCATAACGGTCTGGTGGTTGGTGAAGTCTTAGCTCTGTGGACCTCCAGGTTAGGAAATGATGGAACTCGGGAATTAAAGGTGTTCTAAGTTCTATATTTTCATCTATCTATTGGAATTCTGTGTCTGTTTTATTTATCTAGAGAGTCTTCTACAACCAAAAGAAAAAAAATAGCGTAATTGTTGTGGGAGGCTGCTTGTTCGTTCCCAGCTGCCCAGACCTGAAATAATCACACAGAAATCTGTATTAATTGCAATACTGATTGACCAATAGCCTAAGCATATTTCTGGCTAACTATTATATCTAAAATTAACCCATTTTTATTATTTTATATTTTACCACAAGGCTCGTGGCCTACCAACAAGTTTCTGGCTAGCAGCTTGCGTCTTTCTCCTCTGGCAGCTCCATGGTTTCTCTCTGACTCTGAATACTTTCTCTTTATATATCTCTTCCAGCCTGGCTATATTCTGTTAAGCCATTGGCTGAAGGCAGCTTCTTTATTAACCAATGGTATTCACAGCATACAGAGAGGAATCCCACACCATAACTAGAAGGAGCTGAGAGGTTCTGGTCACGGTTCTGGGAGATACAAGGAGATTCAGGGCAAAGGATGGTGGACTTTGGTCGGAGCCACTAAAGCACTTTTCCTTTCTACTGGACAAGGACAACTTGTAGCTTTTATGTGTGTTCTCACAACTCTTAATGCATCTTAGAATTTCTTTTTTTTTCTGCTTGTTTATTTTATGTTCATGTGTATACACACATATGTGGCAGTATGTATGCCATAGGGCTCATGTGAAGTCTGAGGACAACTTGTGGGAGTCATGGGAGTCTTGGGGAGCTAAACTCAGTTTCTCCTTCTACCGAGTACATAGGTCCCAGGGATTGAACTCAGGCCACAGGGCTTGGTGGCAGGTGCCTTTGCCTGCTGAGCAATCTCACCAGCCCATAATTACATTCTTCATGAAAGAAGATGGGTGCTTGATACTTCCTGTCCTAGTGAATCTGTGTAAGACCCAGTTTCTTAAGCAGTGGGTCTCCACTCCATTTGGAATTGGGTGACTGAACTTGCAAAAAAAAGTTGTTCATAGTTCAATGTTTCCAAAGATACAATGGCAAAACCTTAACTCAAGATCAAACATGTAATAAATTAGAGTGTTCCTAGCAGTTTTCACTCATCATGTGACCTCACTACAGCCTTGGCCCTGAACACACAGCATGTGCACTCTGCCCTGAGCATGCCACATCATGTCAGCCAAGGCTGCTTGCGCCACTCGGCTCAGATCCAACGCTGTGCATGCTTCTGAACCACAGTGTTTTTATAAAAGCTGTACACACAAAGGTTTCTGCTCTTACAGAAACATAATGCTTTAATTAGGGGAGTCAGAGATTTTCCCCAGTTCCCCACCGTCATCGCTCAGCATGTGTCAAACCAGGATATCTCTCCACTGTGTTGTGTTAGAATGTCTGATTATTAAAAATTGCTATTTGAGTCACTGCCTTGCAGTTCATCAAAACAAAACCATGAGCTGCTTGTTGGCCTGGGAGGAGGACAGATTTTTCCAACAATTTCTGAAGTGGCCCAGAACGGGCTGCTGTTGTCTGTAGTAAGTGCTGTTGTAAAGTGGTGTTCCTGGCATTGTTGATAGTAAAGACAAAATATCAATCAACTCTAAAGAGCCTTAAAGGTGCTTTGCACCGGCACCATCAGATACTCAGACAAGAATGCATTCATTGCACAAAAGCATACCCCTCTTATTAGTGCACACATTTGCTCTCTTTTAAAAATACATCATTATGTGTATGATAAGGAGTTGTTTGAAGACAGATTAATAGAATGATTTCCTTTAGGCCTGTTTTATGTGCTTTTTTCTGGGGCTCCTTTCAGATGTCTTTGGCAAAGGGGAGCTGTGAGCGGGGAAAGTGTAAGAGCATCTGGTCTAAAATGTGGGGCCTGGATCGCTGAACCTTTGAAATTCTCCCCAGGTGACTTTCATTTGTAGTTAAGGTAGCGATCTACTTTCTGTGAAGGGGGTTTGCTTTTGTCTTTTCTACTGCTGTCAGAGTGTGAGACAGGCCAAAAAGTGCTTAAATTGCAGTATACCAAATGACGCATGAACAAACAAACAAGAAACAACTGTCAGAGTGTGATATTTCTGAGCAAGAGGAGATGGTAACTAACACAGATGGTTACTATGTGGTGCAGAAGAGCCTCTTTTTTAAAAACACACACACACACACGAGTATAACTTATGTATTGCACACACACCTGGTTTAGTTGCTTATTTAACGCATACCACATATCTAGCCCATTTTAAACACACACACACACACACACTCACACAGTGTAAAAGCATATGTTGAAACTGGCTTGTATACAACAATCCTGTAAGAGATTTCTATTGATTGCCTTTTGTAATAAATTATCACAAACTTAGTGGTTTTAAAACAAAACACATTTTCCTATTTCCCAATAGTTCTGGAAGTCAGAGGGCTAACGCAAAGGTGTTGGCAGGGCTGTGTTCCTCTTGGAGGCTCTGGGGGAAATCCATTTCCTTTCCTTTCTAACTTTTAGGGGCGCCTGCATTCCTTGGTGATGGTCCCCTCCTCTGCCTTCAAAGTTATTACGTCTGGTTGAGCTCGTCTTCAACTGTCATCTCTCTGATTCCCTGTGGTCCTTTCCCCTACCATGTACAGAGTGCCTGTGATTACCCTGGGCCCATTTGGAAAAGTCAGGGATTTGGTCAGTATCTGGAAGTCAGCTGATGTACAACTTGGTTTTGATGTGCAAATTTAATCCCTCTTCTTACAAGCTCACTATTCACAGGTTCTAGAAACTGGGACTTGGCATCTTTGTGGGATTATTATTTAGTCTGTGGTAAACATGACTGCTCTTGTTGCAAGTTTGAAGCTGGGCTGATTCTCGAAGATCAGGCATTAGATCTCAGCACTGTGCAAAACATCTGTATTTGTTTCATGGCTACTTAAAAAAAGGTAATTTATTTATTCTGGAAGCTCTGAGAAAGCCCTTTGACTTCTCTGATTCTCATGACCTTGCTTATCTTCCTGGCATAACGTCAGCATGTACCAGGTATAGAAGTCTGTTTCAGAGGTTATAAACATAAAACTTCCCCTGAAGGACATCATCAATGCACTGGTGTGCATCAGGGAACAGGATATGTTTCTTTGCATTCCTTCAAATCATTCACAAGGCCAAGATCACTGAAGATGTGAACCAGCTCTTACTTATGGCTGTATTCCAAAATCTAGCCAGCTCCCACTGAGTAGATGCAGTCATTTCAACCTGGTCTACAAAACACCTTACCCTTAGACCAGGTTCTTCACAACCAATCGAAATGTGTTGTTTATGGTTCTGGGGCCTGTGAAGTCTATGATCAAGGGCCTGTTCCTCATAGTTGTTGACATCTATCTGTGGGCAGAAGAGTTCCCTTAGATATCTTATTTTGGCATTTTATTGTTCTTTCTAAAAAATGTTTTCATACAATATATTTTGGTCATGTTTCTCCTTCCCCTAGTTCCTCCCAGATCTCGCCACCTCTCCACCTACTCAAATTTGTGACTTTTGTGCCCCCCTCCACAATCAAATAAGAAACAACACCCTCACAAAACAGAAAAAGGAAAATTACCAAAAAAAAAGCAAAAGCAAAAAGATGAGTAATGCAGAAAAGGGTGCCTTCTCTGAGGACATTGATTCCTTTTGTGAGAGTAGAGACCTTATTGCTTAATAATTCCTCAGGGCTTAATTTTCAATACTATTCACATCCCATATTAGATTCCAGCATATATATTGGGTGAGAATACTACCTACCACATCTTGACCATAACATTGGTCAGTATTTGCTGCTGAATTCAGGAATAAGCAAAATGATGGACAGAAGATTTCATTTCTTAGGATTGGAAAGGAATTCAACTATAACTAAAACATGGTTTCCAGCCCTGAAGGATGAATGGCTCAGAAGAGGAAAAGCAGACACATGTAAGCCACAAGGAGTGGGATATTATAAATAGCCCATGGGAAGCATAAGGAAATAACTTCAGCATTTCCAAGGATGGAGAATTCCAAGACAAAGGTTTGGAAATTAGATGATGCTTAATTAACACAAGAATACAAGAAAACCGTCTGGCAGTCTATGTCGTTCACACTACTTCGAAGGCTGTGGCAGACGTAACTAATCAATTGTACATCCTTTGATACTAAGCTAATGATGAGGAATTTAACTTTGCTTGAATTGAGCAGCAGGTTAAATTTAATTTACCCTCCTGAGTTACAAATAGGATTTCTTTATTGGTAGCTTAATGGATTATTTTGGCCTGCAATTCACTTATAGCAAAGCAANAAAAAAAAAAACTCCTTGGGCATCCACAGTTCAGTAGTCGACTATTTTTAGATTCTCTGGATGAACATTCCCATCAACATAGGGCTCTTTTTATGTCTCAGCACATTTTGTACCCTGACTGGGAGCCAGGCTTGAAACGCTGTCTTCACCCACAACTATGTAATTTAAGGGTCGGTTATTTCTCTGGCTGGTGAGTAGCCTGTAGTTGAGTTCGTATTGCTTAAGGCAAGGGTCTAGTTGTTAATCCATTTGTACATCATTGCCCAGGACTGTGTTCTTATAACTTGGTGGCAATAGGATGAAGTATGTCCCTAAGTTTACTCTGAGGCTATCTCACGTGTTTCCCTCCTCCGCATCATGAAGACAAGCTTTCCCAGATAACTTGAGGGGTGGATATCCCTAAAGGTGTTTCCCTCCTCCACATCATGAAGACAAGCTTTCCCAGATAACTTGAGGGGGAAGCAGTGTTGGAAAGTGGCAGGCCCTGTTCTCTCTTTGAGAAAAGACTTATTTCTCATCGCTTGAGTAAGCCAACCTGACTCTCTTGGTCTTGCCTCTGCGACTGATAGATTGGCTAACACTAATACATTTGGAGATTGCTATTGCCACTCTACACAATCTTAAAAAAAAAATTCGTGGGGCCTGGGAGACAGCTCAGTCAGTAAAAATGCTTGGTGTGAAACTGAGGATCTGAGTTTTCTCACTAGCACTCAGGTACAAAGCCTGGTGGAAAGGCGTGCACATATAACCTCAGTGCTTGGGGAAGCAGAGAGAGGGAACCTATAGGGTTAAATGTGAAAAGCACAAGACTGCTAGCAAGAGACCTGCGACTGACCTCTGGTTTCCACACTGCATACATACGTACACATGAATGTATACCCACACATACATATGTCTAATATATATTATATATGAACCCATAAATACACTGATGGAATTTTAAAATAAACTTGCACAGGATACTGCCATTGCTCTCAGTTGTCTGCCATATCTAGGTCCTATTGCTGAAGACAAAGCTCACCTTGACTGTGGGACACAGAGAAACCAACTTGCAACTGACCTGGAAACCTGGAAACTTGCTCCCTTCTGGCTGGGTTTCAAAGTGCTAACAGGCGAAATGCAGGCTGCTGGCGAGAGAAGACACTAATGGACTTACCTAGTGGTTGGACCCTGCATGCTACTAGCCTGGCGAGGTGTGCATGCTGGAGCAAGACTGGAATGATTATTATAAGTGGTAACCACCTGCTTTCTGGTTGGGTTTAAGGGTGGTTCCACTGGAGAAAATTCACACCTGGTACTGTAACTATTATCAAAATTCCATGGCTGGGGAGGTCATAGGTGTGTGTGTATGTGAGTGTAAGTGTGTGTGTGTGTGTGTGTGTGTGTGTGTGTATCTACTATTGTTATTTTGCCAAATGGACACATCCAGCAGCCTTCTAAATATTTACGTTTATACCCAGACTGATCTCAGCTTGGTCAGGAAAGCTTCTTGTCGTGGGCAGAAGTTAAAGTGGAGACTCATCACTGATCAAAGGCTACTGTTGAGTGCTCATTCATAGCAAGCTATACAAATCCCCTGAAGACTCAGGGAATATCTTGGAAAGAGCGTAGGAGCCAGAGGCTGGGGAGAAATGCTGCGGAGTGTGTTTTCTTATAGATATAACGTGCCCACTGTACTCCTGAGCTGGCATCAGTCCAAGTTCCCGGAACAAGAGCTGTACAAGACCAAGCCAGTCAACTTTCTAGCAAGGGTTTCAGAGGGACTGAGAAGGCCCCGCCCCCTCCACTGAGGAGCTATTGGCAATTGGTGACAACTAGGCAAAAGAAGATCATTTTTCTCCAGTGGCATGGCTGCTGGAGGCTACTCATGCGGATGCGGGCAGCACTAACTTAAATCAGGGGGTTAAAAAAAAGACATGTAAGTGGGAAGGGGACATGTTTTTGGGGGGGCTGCAGAGAGTGTAAAGAGGGAGTTAGGGTTGGATATGATCAAGATATATTGTATGCACACATCAAATTTTCAAAGAGTAAATAAAATATTAATGGCAATAAGTTCTCAGTAAAAGTGTCTGTAAACCTGTAATTTAAAATATTCTCTTGAACAGAGTCTCTTTAGTGATAGATTTCAACCTTTTAAAGGTATAAAGTAGCTTATAAAGTGTGTCATGCCTGTAATTTCAGTACAGTGGAGTCAGAGACAGATGAACCTCTGTAAGTTTGAGGACAGCTTGATATACACAGAGAGTTCTAGGACAATTGGGATACACAGAGAGACCCTGTTTTTAAAAAAAGGGAAAATCAAAGGCAAGATGGTTCAGTGGTTAGCGCTACTTGATGCCAAACCTGATAATCTGACTTCAATCCCTGGCATCTACATAGTAGAAGAGAACTGTCTCCAAGTTGTTACCTGATCTCTACATTCCCTGTGGTTTGATCATGTATACACACAGACACACACATGCGTGTGCGCACACACACACGCACATGCACACACACACAAATTTAATTTAAATAAAGTGGGAAGCATGGAGCTGGAGAGATGGTTCAGAGGGTTAAGAGTGCCTGTTGCTCTTTCAGAGGACCAGAGTTTGGTTCCCAGCAACCACACAGGGAAGCTCACAACTATCTGTAACTCCAGTTCCATGAGGTTGAAAGCCTTTCTCTTGCCTCCTAGAGAACTCTCACCCACATGGACATACCCACCTACAGACAGACACACACATAATATACACACAAATAAAATAAAATACCTTTAAAAAGTGGAAGCAAATTTTTTCTTTATCTTTTTTTTGTTCTTTTTTGGTGTTGTGTGTGTGTGTGTTTGGTTTTTCAAGACAGGGTTTCTCTGTGCAATAGCCCTGGCTGTTCTGGAGCTAGCTCTTGTAGACCAGGCTGTCCTCCAACTCACAGAGACCTGCCTGTCTCTGCCTCCTGAGTGCTGGGATTAAAGGTGTGTGCCACCACCACCACCAGTATTTTTTTTCATATTTTTATTAAAAATTGAGTTTTCATTTTACACACCAACCCCAGTTCCCCTTCCCTACTCTTCTCTCCTCTCCAGCTCCTCCTCATTCCCATTTACCATCCTCTCCTCAGAGGGGATAAGGCCTTCCTTGGGGAGTCAACAAGGTCTGGCATACCAACTTGAGGCAGGANCTGCCTGTCTCTGCCTCCTGAGTGCTGGGATTAAAGGTGTGTGCCACCACCACCACCAGTATTTTTTTTCATATTTTTATTAAAAATTGAGTTTTCATTTTACACACCAACCCCAGTTCCCCTTCCCTACTCTTCTCTCCTCTCCAGCTCCTCCTCATTCCCATTTACCATCCTCTCCTCAGAGGGGATAAGGCCTTCCTTGGGGAGTCAACAAGGTCTGGCATACCAACTTGAGGCAGGATCAAGCCCCCCACCCCCACAATCAAGGCTGAGCAAGGTATAGGGATGGGCTCCAAAAAGCGAATGCATGCACCTGGGATAGGTCCTGGTGCCACTACCAGGGGCCTCCCTGACAGATCAAGCCACATAACTGTCACCCACTTTCAGAGGGTCTTTTTCGGTCCCGTGCAGGTTCCCCAGTTATTGGTCTACAGTCTGTAAGCTCCCACTAGCTCGGGTCAGCTGTCTCTGTGGTTTTTCTCATTATGCTTAAACACTATCATTAGGCTTAAGAGTTTTCACATTTCTCCTTAGATGCACGGTGTTCGTGTCAGATGGATGGGTAAAATCACCTGGAAAGGTGATTTTCTCTGACAGAGTTGGTTTGGACTCACAAGCTTCCAAATCAGAGACGTGTCTGTTTTCAGAGCTCCATTTCTCCTAGGCATGAGAACTAGACCAGCACTAATTAATGAGTGATTGCTTTCCATGTTCACTTGTCTGCTGCTGATGGAAGCTTCGGATTGGTTCTTTAGACACAGAAAGCACACTGGACGTTCCAGGCATTAGGTTGGGTCAACTTAAACAGAAAAAGAGTTTTACAAGAAAAGTACAGTTTATGCAGGCAGAAACAAAGATCAACATCCCAGTCTAGAGCTGGTGCGGGGGGAGAAGCCACAACACTGAATTCTTTGCCTTCTGTTACTGTATTTCTGTCTGGAGGGTTTAACCTGCTGAAAATTCAGTTGATGCAAGAACTGGTCTCCTTTGAGGCGTCACTGGATCCTGTTTCAAAGTCTGTGATGGGTGCATATGACAGATAGAGCCTGAGACATGAGTTCATGCCATAGCTGTAGGGGATGCTGGGAAAGCAAGTATCTGCCTTCCTCAGTTTCTACAGTAGAACACAGGTAGGGTTCTCTAAACATAGGGGTGAGTTGAGATGCTGAGGAGCCAGCAAGTTGGGAAACTGTCTTCCATAAGAAGCTTAAGGCAGAGTAATCCGTGTGTGAAAAGTCACAACTGTGTAGGAAAGGATCGTGGTGTAGCAACGAAAAGGAGGCTGGGAGATGGCTTGCATGGGATAGTGCATGCTGCACAGCGTGAGGATCTGATCTGGATCCCAAGAACTCATATAAAGAAATCTGGACTTGCAAGGCTGTGCTTTTAATCTCAGTGCTGGGGGCATAGAGATGGGCACATCCCCAGGGCTCACTGGTCAGTCAGCCTAGTCTACTTGGTGAGCTCCAGTGCTGTCGGAGTCTTGGTCTCAAAACAAAACAAAACAAAAAGACTCTAAGTACCCAAGATATATGGATTCTTACAATTGATAACCAATGCTGCCTCCCATCCACGCACACACAGGACACACATATGACATCCATGAATAAGTGCACGCACGATAGTTCATTGAAGAAGGTAGGGCAGGAGCGTAGTGTCTTATCTCATCGCTGTTCTGCTACCAGGCCACTAAAGAAGCTACTAAGAGACCAGAAGAAAGAGGTCTGTAATACTTCAATAATTATTAAAAAATGTTAAAATGGGCATAACTATGGTTATTAAAGTCTCTATTTTTAAAAATGCTGCATAAAAGAATGGCTAGTGAGTGTTAGAAATGCAAGTGCCATCTTCTTTGGCACAACTTCCTTTTGTGTTTTGAGATGGTTTGAGTTTGGGGAATAGATCTTGGTAAATCAATGAACGACCTGTTGTTACACATGTGGATCTCACATTTCTAGATTTGTTTAGAGAGTGTGAACTCTTTGAGCCGTCAACATATAACATCAACCTCTGGAGTAAATGGAGGTGAATCTTCCCATGAGTGTTAGTCCCTTCAGCCAGCGAAGGATAAGGAGGGTTTCTCAACAAGCAAGGAAGATGTGAGTTTTTCTGCGGAATCCAGACTTTCCAGTAGGAAATACAGACCCAAGATAAAATCCCTAGTATTGAGAATACAGGCAGATTAAAAAAAAACTGAACAATGTCCTCCATGGACATGGAGCCATAGATAGTGCTGACTAGGCCATTCTCAGTAAACCAGATTATATATTATAGTCTCTCCGTTCGCAATGGCTACCATGATGGTTGGTCCCACCATAGTCTCAGCATCAAAAGAACTGAGGACTAGAGACTAAAATTCTGAATTCATGAACCACAAAAAAAAATCCCCATTTCCTTAAGTGGATTTCTTTAGGGATCTGGTCACAGTGATATGAAGTCTGACCAATGAAGTATTATTTATTTTAATATCAATATACTTTTGTGTATTTTTAATTGAAAATGGACTTTTTCTTCATACAATACATCCCAATCACAGTTTCCCCTCTCTCCACTCTTCCCAGCTACCCACACCTCCCCTCTTCCCCAGATCCATTCCCCCTCTGTTTCCCCTTCAGAAAAGAACAGGCCTCCAAGAGACAACAGTCAAGCAGGACAAACACAAGTAATTTTGATATGAAACAATATTCTGCTTAATAAAATTAGAGAGTCCAGACCAGGAATGTGCTAGTTATGCTATGGGCTATACGAGGAGAATCTATCATCCATGTTTAGTCAAAGTATGGAAAATATTTACCTCTCCTAATCCAACACTACCCAGGCCCAACGAGGTAGTAACAGCAGGAATATTGGATAAAAATAAAATCTTAGGGACAAGGTCAGAGCTAGGTATCTCCTTGTAGAATGGTGAAATGAAGTTTCTTGATGTCATATCTGATAAATAAGAGAGAGAGAGGGAATTTTCTCATAGTCTATACACACATCTGAGAACTTAAGAGACCACACAGGAGGATGGGACAGTTTCTTATTTCAAGGACACTCAGCACCCAGTTCTGCCAACTCATTTAGGAAGAATGACACCAGTTAAACACATTACCCCATGGCATGTTCTCTCTGCTGTCGCAGAGTTTCAATAGTACCATTAAGACAGATTTCTTGTTCTGAAAAGATGTCTCAAGTCACTGTGGCTTCTAATTGGTAGTGGTGGCATCTGTTGAATCCTCTGGTCTGGCCAAGTTTGCAGAGTTTACTTGATCTCACAGCTCTAGCTTGTATGCAGGATAATATTATTCGATCCAGCAATTTCCATGTAAATGACAGGGTGAAAGTGTGTGCTACGCAGTGAGCTATCAGGGTCCTATATTTCGTGTGGAAGTCAATTTAAAGGAAGAGTAAAACCCCAGAGGGTGAGACTGTTGACTACACATTTCTTAAAATAAATACTGTTGAGAAAAACCAAAGGAAAAACTAATGTCTGGGTGCTGACCACGGCCCAGACGGGCTACATAGTTTATTTTGTAAATGCTTACAGCAGCCGTATGGGGAAGACATGCTCCATAGGCTATGGATGGGTTAAACACAGTGAAGAGCCCTTTTTGTTGGGAATCCTTAGAGACATCTGCGTTTTCTCCCTCTGCCTCCTTCTCCAGCATTTCCTGGACCCACCTTACCGTCTAGCTTTGGATTCTGACTACATTTACCCTCTCACTCTGGCTTGTCTGCCCTGCTTCTTGGTCTCTCGGGACCTTCCTTGGCTTGCCATCTCCTCCATATCTGGAACAATCTTTTTGCACTCAAAGCCGCATCCCTCCCCTTAATTGATGCCAACTCCTTTTTTTGGGTGCCCTTATGTTTCAGCAGAGTTTGGAGATGCTCTTCCTCCCTGCTGCAGGTTTCTGTGTCATGATCTCTTAGAGAACTACATCCCTCTTTCTGTGCACTAACCTCCTATATTGTGCTCTCAATGAAACCACGACCTCATGCCTTGTCCCAGGGGCAGCTGACCCAGTAGACTGTGTGCTTCCTAAGGGCACAGACTTTGTGGCTGACACAGCATCAGCTCCTCAGTATTTGTTTTTTTTTGTTTCTATGTATTTGTTGAGAATTTCATGTTTGGATACTGTATGCCATCCACTCCCTCCTCCCTTCAGTTCCTCCAATGTTTGTGCCCTCACGCTCCTCAAAGTCATGGCTTCTTATTCTTTAATTATCCTTGTGACACGCACACATATGTGCGTACACATCCACCTACCCCCACGCCCACCCTTCCACCACATACTCCTGTGTGTATATAGGTTTATAAATACAACCCCCGAGATCATTTTAGTGTTTCTAGGAAGACTTATCCTACCTCTTTCAGCAATCACCACTTGCCTCTTGCTCTTATTCTAGGGCCGAAGCCTTGTGAGAATTCTCTCATTCATGTCAGCAAGTGGGTTGGCGTTATCATTTCTAAGTCTTATTTAGGCAATCATATTGTTGAGATTTGCTGGGTGCACCTTCTTCCCTGTCACAGACAGATAGAAGGTACAGTCTTGTAGCCGACATCCCATCCTGGTTCTCTGGCTCCTATCATCTTTCTTTCCTCTCCTCTGCAAAGCTCCCCGGGCCTTTGATGTAGGGTTGTATTGTAGATGTCTCAACTAATGCCGGCAACCCCGTAGCCAGTTGTTCTGTGCATTTTGACCAGTTGTGGCTTTTTTTTTGTAATGGTCTCAACTTTCTCCAAAAAGAAACTTATTTTGGTACAGGAAAAGAGCTATGCTTATCTGTGTTTACAAGGATAAGTATTTAGGATGCAATTCAAAGTTATACTGGCTTAGTGAGGTGGCAGTAGTAGGTTGTCTTCTAGGGTCCATGGCCTCCCCAGCCGAGGGTAGTTGGCTAGGTTTATGGTGCCAGGCATAAATCCCCTTCCGATTAAGTAAGCTGGAAGTTCAATTAGACAATGTGTGTTAAAGGCACAGGAAAGATATGTTTAGAATACTGTTCTTAAATTCTCACAGGGAAGTCAGTGGCAGAGCTGTTATGGACCAGCTTGCCTGTTCCTCCTGTTAATGTTGAAGTCCTAACCGCAGCATCTCTAGGTGTGACTGTGTGGCTGGCGATTCTTTACAGAGGTAACAAAGTAGCATGAGGCCATCAGGTCCTGACATCCCGGGACTGGCTTCCTAGGAAGAGTTCTAGTCAATGAGAAGTGGAGAGGAAGGAACCAGTGGAAGACAGTCATCTACAAGCCAGGAGAGAGGGCTCAGAAGAAATAGGATGATATGTTCATCTTATAAATGCCCTGACAAGAACAGAGACCCTAAGAAATTAGAATGTCCCTAGGAGTATCCAGATGGGAAAAAGAAAAGGAGGGGAGTCTGATGGCACCCAGAGGGGAGCTTGTGTCTATAAAAGGTCAGGCTTTGTCGGGGAGAGAGTGGGGCAGAGACAACGATGATGGGCAGTGCCAGGGCCACACCTGGGCTAGGACTGCTCAGTTATGTACAGCTTTGGCTTCTATTTAAACCTCAAACTCATTTAAACCTGGAGATAGAACCAGGGAGTCACTGGGCCACTTCTCAGCTGGCCACACTGAATATATCTCCTATCTCTGCTTTTACATATCATTTTGTCTGTTTAATCGGCCCTTTGAAAATAAGTGACTGAGCCTAGATTACTAAGGTCCCAGGGCCTCTGACCTTAACAACTTTGGTAAATCCAAAAATTATAAGAAAACAAGATTGCCAATTGTTCTACAGAGGCTGTGGGACTTTGTTAGGGATCTACAGGCAAAATAAAATGGTATTTCACTCTAGCACATAAACAGTGATTCTCAAGTTGGAGAAAATGTATTTTATTTACATGAGATATTTTTCATGAATGTAGCAAAATAAAGTTACAAGTTACAGAGTGGGAAAATTAACATTAGGCAAAGTTGAAATTGTCACATGAATGTCAGACAAAATAGACTATAAGATAAAAAGATGTTATGATTTCTAAAATCCTAACACAAGAAAAATAACCAGAAATATACTGGAAACTTGACCCTGGCTGCTCATAAATTGCAAGACAATCATAAAAATATGTAAAACAAAAATAGAAGCACAAGGAGAAATGGCTGTTTTATGAACTCTGGTGGGGGGGGGAATGAAATTCTGATTCCTATAGGTGCCTGTAGGTTAAACAGACAAATGAAAGCAAGGATTCACAAAATGCAATTCATACAGTGATCACATACACCATTGTAAAATGAGGGGCCTGCTTGTTGGGGTTTCTGTCCTGCCTAGTTCCCCACAGCCGGCAAGCCCCAAAGAAAATTACACAGAGATCTCCATAAGTTATAAAACTGAATGGCCCATTAGTTCAGGCTACTTATTAACTCTTGTAGCTTATATTAACCCATTATTCTTATCTATATTAGCCACATAGCTCAGTACCTTTCTCAGCAGGGCAGCTCACATCTTGCTTCTTCGGTGGTCTGGGCAGAACTGTGGGAAGAGCTTCCTTCTTCCTAGAATACTCCTGTTCTCATTGTCCCACCTCTACTTCNAGCCGGCAAGCCCCAAAGAAAATTACACAGAGATCTCCATAAGTTATAAAACTGAATGGCCCATTAGTTCAGGCTACTTATTAACTCTTGTAGCTTATATTAACCCATTATTCTTATCTATATTAGCCACATAGCTCAGTACCTTTCTCAGCAGGGCAGCTCACATCTTGCTTCTTCGGTGGTCTGGGCAGAACTGTGGGAAGAGCTTCCTTCTTCCTAGAATACTCCTGTTCTCATTGTCCCACCTCTACTTCCTGTCTGGTTGACCCACCTATACTTCCTACCTGGCCAATCAGCATTTAGTTAAAACATGATTGACAGAATACAGACAATTATCCCGCACCAGACCATGGTTCCAGAAACTAGTCAACCCCACCTCTTCTTCTTAGGAGTTTCTAGTATGGACTATCCTACTTGCTATGTAGTTATGACTCTGACCTGATCTCCTTGCCTCCACCTCCTAAGTGCTGGGAGTACAAGTATGCTCAATTGCGCCTAGTTTTATGTGGTCCTAGAGATCAAACCCAGGGCCGTGTGTATGCCAGGTAAGCAGCCTCCAAACTGAGCTACATTCCAGCCTGGGCTATAGGAGTTACTGTCTGAAAATGGAACCTCCACCAGAACAAAAGTAAAAAAAATCAATTAACTAAGACCAATGCTATATTATAAACTGAAGGAATGAGGCAATATAGAACTTTGAGTGAAACTCTGAGCTTTCTTTTAAAAAAAGGTAAAATTGTTTATTAAAAGTTAATTTAGGATGGGCAGTAGTGGTGCATACCTTTAATCCCAAAAATCTGGAGACAGAGGAAGATGGTTCTTTCTGAGTTCAAGGCCAGCCTGGTCTACAGAGCTAGTGCAGTTACACAGAGAAAAGGTGTCTCGAAAAACAAACAAACAAACAAACAAACAAACAAACCCAAAATTTAATTTAAATATAAAGGATCTGGGATGATTTAGTGCGCTACCTGATGCTCTGGCTCCTTGCCTTGAGCTCCTCATTCCCAGTGATGTCTGCCTCCATTGTCCCCCAGCTTTCTTCTGTCACTGTATCTTGAAAATTATTATTTTCAGTGCACACATGATTCTGTCTACTTGTTATCCTCATTGGACCATGAGCTGTAGGAGGCCATGGTTGCTATCTGCCTTATTCAAGGAAATAGCCTTAGTATATGAACCAGGCAACCTGGCAGGTAGTGAATATTTTTAAAATATTACATGTACTATTTATACATGCATAGAAAATGTTTAGACCAAGCCATCCCCATTCCCTATACTAATTCCTCCCCATGCCCACATCCAACTTTCCCAACTTCTCTCTCTCTCTCTCTCTCTCTCTCTCTCTCTCTCTCTCTCTCTCT
>LOJH01001221.1:12487-44209 GCA_001685095.1 Ellobius talpinus
TCTCTCTCTCTCTCTGTGTGTGTGTGTGTGTGTGTGTGTGTGTGTGTGGTGAGGTGGGGATGGGACATTAACTTCTTTTAAAATTAGGACCAAATACATATTACCAAGTTCTTCTTTAATTAACAATCCTATTATGAAATTTGGCATTAAATATTGATTAAATGCCACTTTAAACCTGACCTGTGTCCCATCATATAAATTTATGATTTATTTGGTTAGGCTTCTATTACTGGGTGTTTAGTGTTTTGTTCACTTGTCTGTCTGTCTGTCTGTCACCCTTGCCCCTTTTCTTTCTTGTAATGATAAACTAGACTGCCACAATATATGTACACGGGAACATCTTCTATTACTCCCTTGCCCATTGGAGTGGACTCACAGGCCAAGGAAGATGAGAGTTTAAAGACCTCTGAAGCTTTGCCGACATTGCTTTTCACAGAGCCTTATCCACGCACTGTTTTAAACTTGTGATTTCTTTACATTTGATTTTTAAAATATTTCATATCACAAGAAGAATTTAAAACTTATTTTTTGTCATTCCCCCATCCCAGTGGTACTTTCAGTTCAACATTTTTTAATCCTGGTAAATGTATCCTTTTGTATAAACGGAAAAAGCCAAGAGTCTGACTTGCTATTTTTCTCAACAGTTCTTTGTCAATAAGACCTTTTCTTCTTATGAATACCAAAACCTAGGAGTTTAACAAAGAACACATTAGTTAAAAAACTGGACTTTGCACTTTGAATAGACCAAGATCTCCTCGGCGAAGCTTAAACTAAAAATATCAGGTTATGTTCCTATCTAGATGTTAACAACTGCTGCTTCTTAGAGACACCTCTCTCTAGTTTTAACTCAGACTCATTTATAGAGCAGTTGGGTGTTGAAAACAACCCAAAGCTCATCCTCCCTGAGACGCCTTTAATCTGCCCACAAGCAGCTTGTGGTTTTACTGCCTGCCTCAATCCATCTGCTCCACTTTAAGCATTGCCTTCATAACGTTTACATCCCAGCATTTGCTTCTGTGGAAAGGAAACTACAAAGCTATTATCACTAATTCTAGATTTAGTTGGACCTATCTATTTTTATGTATTGTTGTTAGATATATATTTAATTTTTATCAACTTAAAAAATGTGTTTGGTATATCTGTATCTATGTGTGGGAACAACTTGCAGGAGTCAGTTTTTCTTTTACCATGTGGGTTCCAGGGCTGAACTCAGGTCAACAGAATCTTTGCTCATTGAGTCACCTCATCTGTCCTATTCTGAGCTTTGAACACACACATGCAACACACACACACACACACACCACACACACAAATGCAAAATTGTCAAGGCCATAGTATATGGAAAAGGAGGTGTGCCTTTTTAATTTTATTCAAGAAAACAGAAAAGAATTTCAATGAGTACAGGACTCAAGCCTTTCCCTTCTAACCCATATGAATCACGCAATCCAGGAAAGGTAGATTTACTAAATCATTGCTTAAAATAAGTAAGTTGGGTGTGGTGGCGCACACGCCTTTAATCACAGCACCTGGGAGGCAGAGACAGGGGAGGTGGATCCCAGGGCTCAGTGCCAGCCTGGTCTACAGATCAAGTTCCAGGACAGCCGGGGCTTCACAGTGAAATGCTGTCATGAGAAACCAATAATAATAATATAATAAAATAAGTTATTTTTCCTTAACATTATCACTCTTAGTTTTGCTTTGAGTCTGAGATCCCTTCACTGTGTTTCTCCTATGGTCAGAGACCAAGCCTCACGTACGGACTTCAGGGAAGTCCTACCCCACAGCTCTGTTCCTTTGAAGGATACAGGCATAATGGAGAATGAGAGAGTTGAGGGTGTGGCCAGGTAAACAAATATTACTTGAAAAGTCAATCTAACTTCCAAGTGCTTTTTTCTACACATGTGAAACCAACAAGGCTTTTGGAAAACTGACTGGTTGTGGATTATGGCCATTAACTCACTGAGAGCCCCCTTGGACTTGAAATTTGGCAAACACCAACAGGCAGGCTTTTAGGTTACCCCCCTTTTCCTAAAGCTAGTCCCTGAGCTGCCTTCATGCCTTCAGAGAAGGATCCCCTCAGTTTTAAGGGCATTGGGTGGCAGATGCTTTTGCTTAGGAGGTCAGTAAGTCTGATTGGTACTTTTGCTTCAAACAAAGGAACCATCTGAAGCTTTAGCCCTCTTGTGCTAGCTGAACAGGAGGTGGAAGCTAGGCACTTCCCCCTGAGGTCTCTGAGGCACAGAGAAAGCTATGTCCATGTTGGAGAAGTTCTCTAAGCTGTGGCACTTCCTGGCACATTACAGAGCACCTCCCAGACCCGAGGGGAGGCAGGTCTTACTCCAGCATTCTGCCTTGTTATGGTAACAGATGTTTTCTTGGAGAATTCTGAATTTTAATGGACTGTATGACCCAATGCTGTTTTGTCTTTTAGTCTCCAAAGTGTTCATGAACAAATGACTTGGATGGGCAAATTGATTAAGACAAGGCTAATATGTCTAGAACTTTAAAGTATGACACCCCTCTCCTCCTTCAGAACTCAGCAAGCTGTCTGCAGAGAGACATTTTTCTTCTGGGAGTTTGAGGGATGGTAGGCCTCTCCCAACAGCCAACCTTTAGCCAAGAGCCTGTGTGCAAATGACTTACTGAACGGGTTCTCTCAGGGCAGACCAGGAAATCAAGTGAGGAAGGAAGTTCAGAGAAAGGAAGAGGATGAGCAAAGTAGATTTCTTGCATCGGTCTTAACTTGCAGGGAGCTGTGAAGCCTTACACACAACTTAGAGGATGTCAATCAGTAGACCAGGGAACTGAGCTTCTGTTGCTTTTATTGGTTAATGAATAAAGAAGCTGTTTTGGCCTGTGATAGAGCAGAGTAGAGCTAGGCAGGAAAACTGAACTGAATGCTGGGAGAAAGAAGGCGGAGTTAGAGAGAAGCCATGAAGCCACCACAGGAGCCAGACACCTCCACCAGAGCCCCCCAAAACTTTGTGGGTAGGCCACGACCTCATGGTGATGCACAGATGAATGAAAATAAGTTAATTTAAGATATAAGAGTTAGCTATTGCCTAAGCTATTTGCCAAGCAGTGTTTTAAAAATTTTAGTTTCTGAGTAATTATTTCAGCAGAACCTCCACCAACAACCTTCTCTATCTCCATGTCAGTCACTAGTTAAAGTCATTTAGGCATGAACACCCACGCATTTTTGTCCTCTGGACAAAGCAACCCCTATGTGGTGAAAGTCTCAGGTTATCTCCAGCAGCAAAACACACAGAACTTATGAAGGAAGCTGTCAGGGGATCCAAGGGTATCTCACAAGGGACCAACAGTACTTGGAATAGGAACTCTCCAGGGACTCTGTAAGAGTTCAGGCTGTAGGGAGGAGCCATCTTAAAAACAGGTTCAAGCCATCTGTGGGCTCTGTGGGAACATGATGGCACATCCTGTACAGGGATCCCTGCCAGGCAGCAGGATGGAAGGTCTGGCCAGCTCACCCTGAAAACTGCCAGATTAACTTCTCTGCAGGTACCAAGAACTTTTCCCTAGGCCCAGAGTACACATAATATGTAGAGCAGACTGTTTTTTTAATGTCGTTATTCTGCATATACAGCTGTTAGATAGCTTGCATTAGTGTCCCCAGACACTTCTGGAGTGGTTCCTGGCACTCAGAAGTGTCTCCATCGCATAGAAATCACATTGTTAACTTTCAAAGGACCTGTTAAGCAGAGGAATAAGCACCCAGGGCTTAGAAAACACTATTTGGAAATAAGTGAAAAACTTAAATAATAATAAAAAAGAAAACACTGTTTGGATCCTTGTATGTGATAACACATCATCCTCAGAGAATCACAGACTATAGCTCTGAGCACGTGGAGGGCCCAGGAGAAGATGTGGGTCTG
This sequence comes from Ellobius talpinus, assembly GCA_001685095.1. Classification (NCBI taxonomy): domain Eukaryota; kingdom Metazoa; phylum Chordata; class Mammalia; order Rodentia; family Cricetidae; genus Ellobius; species Ellobius talpinus. The sequence continues at coordinate 16,381 of LOJH01001221.1, forward strand.
TCCTTACACTGTGATTCCGAGAGCCAGGAAGACCTTACTCTGACACACTCACTTTCCCTATCCAGTCTTTGTTTTGATCATAGCCTTTGCTTTTGTGAAGAATAAGTGGGTGAGGTGTGATATGAAGTAAGGGTGTGGCAAGGTGAGTTGGTTACAGATCTTTTAGCCATCTGACTTTGAAGAGCTTTCCTCCTCCTGTGTGTCTGTGAAAACAATCAGGTTTGTGAAAAGCTGGAGGGTTGAGGGTCAGGGTCATCACACTGGTCAAAAGGCCCCTTTAGACTCCTGATTTAGCAAATGCCAGCAAGCAAACTCCCAAGTCTTTCTCTTTTCCTAACTTAAACTAATCTCTGGGTTGTCCTTATGCTTAGGGAGAGAGAGATCCTTCTATGTCACTTAAAGACTCTGAGTAGAAAATACTGGAGAATGTCAGGCCATTATTTCTCATTAATCTTTTTAGTTTAAATGAGAATCAGACTAATGTCTTTATTATCCTCATTTTATATGTAGGGAATCAAGATTAAGAGGGTTTAAATACATAGTTCTGATCAGAGAGGTAGTAAGTGGCACAGTTGGGATCTGACTTGAAAGAGCCTGTTTGCTTACTTAGATTAATGTTAAAAGCATTATCTAAAATTTAGATATATAAAACAGAAGAGCATTTATTTTCACCGTACTGGAGTATTTATACCTTCGACTTATTCAAAGATTGCCTAATTTTCTAAGGGCGTAAACTTTTCTTTGACTTTCTATTTTATGGTGAGTCAAGGCTTACCATGTAGCCGAGGCTGCTCTGGAACTCCAGGTCTTCCTGTCTCAGCCTTCCAAGTGCTAGGGTTACAGATATGTGACTTCATTCCTAGACTTACTATTTTCTTTCTTTTAACAGTTTTATTGTAGTATAACTTGTATACAATAAACATATTTAATGTAAAAATCTTAAAAATTGCCATGAAACCTTTGACACAAGAAAATAAATGTATCTATCATTCCCAAAAAGTTTTAACTCTTCCTTACTCTGAATTAGTGACTGGATTGTAAAGGTAGATGTTAGTTTACAAAGGACTGAACAAGTAATTTTGACCCATTAAATATTCAGATGATTTCTTTCCAGTAGGAAATATATTCTCAAAGATCATAACACATTAATCTGCTTGAAAGTCCTCTTGACAAATTTATTTCAATTTCCCTCTCCTGACTGACTATAAATCATTATTCCTCAGATATTCCAGGAATGTAAAATAATCTTTGGCATAAACTCATTACATAGTCAGAAAAGAGCCATGTGCTAATTCTTTAAAAATTATTCATTGCAAACCAATGACCCAATTAAAAATGGGATACGGATCTAAGCAGAGAGCTCGAAAGATGAAACACAACAGACCGGGAAACATTTAAAGAAATGTTCAACATCCTTAGCCACTAGGGAAATGCAAGTCGAAACTACTTTGAGATTTCATCTTAAGCCTGTAATAGTGGCCAAGATCTATAAAACAAATGATAGTGCATGCTGGTGAGGATGTGGGGAAAGGGGAGCAGTTATTCATTGCTGATGGGAGTGCAAACTGGTACAGCCACTATGGATATCAGTGTGTGGTTTTCTTAGGAAGCTGAGAATTGGTCTACCTCAAAATCCAGCTGCATAACTTTTTGTATAACTCAAAGGGCTCTGCATCTTACTGCAGAGAGATTGGAAGCAGTCTAGATGTCCATCAATAAATGAACAGATAATGAAAATGTGGACCATTTACATCACTTATTGTCATTCAGCTGTCAATCAAAACGAAATTATGACATTTGCATGTGAATGTATGTAGTCACCTGAAGTGAGGTAACCCAGACCCCAAAAGACAAATATTGCATGTTTTCTTTTACATGTGGATGTTAGTTTTCAAACTTTCCATATCGGTGCCACAATTTGAATGACCCCAGAGGTTAAGTACATAGTTATAGATTGGAGGTGGGGAGAGCATCTCTCAAGGAAGGGGAATTAGAACATAGAGTTACAGAGAGACAAAGGGCAAACTAGACTAGGAGGATTAAATAGGGATGGAATCGGAGCAACAAGTAAAGTAGGAAATATGGAGAGGGACAATTAACACTAAAGAGCATTTGAAAAAACCACATGGGAAGAATCTATTACTATAGAAGTTTTATAATATATATACAGATATGAAGATAATCTAAATAAAGGTTACAATGCCCCAGTTAGACATTTTACTACAAGTACAACCTCCAGTTACAAGAATGGATTACATCTTATTGGCCAAAAGGTCATTGGCCAAAGAGGCCCCATAGAAACCTCCACAAATCACAGACTCTTGGTTGCATTCCACAACTGGATGGTAAGATCCTATGGCTGAAGATAACACTTAATGTCATTAAACATGGAGAAGTCAAGCTGATGCCCAACTCAATTACTAGTGTTCTGGAAAGTACTCTGTATACTTCCAGAGGAGAAATACAGTCATCGATATCACCCAGCTGCAAATGCTGCCACCTATAACAATGAGCTGCAGCAAGATAGATTGATGCAATAATGGTACAAATGTTATGTGCATAACCAGCAACGTTCTGCTTGGATTTAAGATCCAGTTCATCAGTTGGTACTCATACCTGATACTGCTAAAGTGGCCAAGAACCTGAGACTAGATAAGTCAGGGGCCCAGGGGAACACCTGTATCATTTTGCTAAAGGAATACAGCTGTAAAAGGGCATGTTGCTATACCCATTGATCAGTACCTCACTCAACCCCTGCCAGGGAAGCTTCTTCTTACTGTAGATGGGAATTAACACAGGGACACACAATGGGACAATGTGCAGAGAGTGAGAGACTTTGGAGTATTCAGCCCCCAAAAGAGTGTTTTCAGCAAATCCCTTCCCTCAAGCCTTGGAAATCTATGTGGAAGAGGAGGCAGAAAGAGTGTAAGAGCCAGAGGTGGTGGGTGACTCGAAGGAAACAGTGTCTTCCATACACAAGTGTGATGCACTTATAAATTCACTGTGGCAGAGACTGTGGCAGCACACAAGAGACGTGCATGAGCTTAAACCAGACGGGATCCCGTCGATGAGAGAGGGTCCTGGACACAGGACCCCACCTGAAAAAAAGAAGCTGTTTAACAGCAACTGATACTGCTGGTGATGGGGAAATTAGTTTTCTCCAGTGGGTATATTCTCTCACTGAATGCGTGTATCAGCCACATTTCAGGACAGGCTCCAGGGCAGGCCAGGAGCAGTTTGCCAACATAAAAGGAATTCAGTGGTATTTTTTGTGAACTTAGTTTCATTTGCTTTCTTTTCCTGGTCTTTTGTTTGTTTTTATTTTCATCTTTGTGAGTGTTTTTTGGGGGGAGGGTCTGTTTTTTGTTTCTTATTTCTATGTTTTTTTTGGTTTTTTGTTTTGTTTTTTGAAAGTGAGAGAAAGAACATAAAGTTGGGCAGGTAGGGAGGTGAGGTGGATCTGGGAATTGTGTAAATTCTTTTATACAATTAAAAAAAGAAAATTATTCTTTGCCACTACTGTGTGGGTCCTTGGTGTGCATAAGCAGAAAATATCCCCCAAAATCTTCTGGAGAACAAATAGCAGGTATTTCAGTCTCCACTAAAAGACGGTAGAGTTCTAGTTGATTGTAAAAAGTTATGCTGGACCTATAAAAAAGAAAACTTAGGAATCTTGCTATTAATCTTTCCTTTTCACGTGCTGGGAGATGGACCTGGCAAACAGCAGTGTGCACAGATTATGAACCTCAAGCCTCCCAAGGTTCTTGGCCATTTTAGCTCCCTCGACTTAAGATTTCCTCTTCTGTAGCTGCACAAATATCTAAAATTTCCATGAGTTCACTTTGAAGAGGAACCTATTTTGGGCAAATAGGCTTTCCTGATCCTGCAGTGCATTGAGCTAGAACCTTGGGAGATGTGATGGAAATGAGAGAGTTTATGAATAACACAACAGAAAGACAAAGCCCATGCAAGAAAGGTTAGCTGCTTTAAACACATGATGGCACATCTTCCTTCAAGTGGATTTGTGTTCCTTTTTGGAAGCAGTGCCAGGTTTGTTTGACATTTACAAGGGATCAGAACTCATGCTTGTTAATCCCTGTTCCTTTAGGAACAAACCCAATATAAATGACTGCCTGCTTGCCTTTGCTGAAATCCTCCAAATGTCCATTATATTACCCTTTCTCCTGCCCTTCAAACAGCATCTCCTAGAGGAGGCTGCTGGCCTGGGCTCAGGTCTCTTCTGGAATCTTCTGTGGCTCTCAGGCATTCAGTGTGTGTGCTTTTTCTGCATTTGCCTTTTGGTTCTCTGAATCCCCCTGCACACTGTGACTGGTCCTGAGAGGAAAGCAGGTTAATCCAGGTGCCTGGGACATGAAAAGTATGGTGCACAGCTGTGAGGAAGAGACGAGTGACCTCCCATTTCTGCCACAAAAGGTGTGAGAGGCCATTGGTTTGAACTGAGCCTTGCCTTAGGCCCATGGGTCAAACTGAAGCAAAGTCATTATTGCTAAAATCCCATATCCCCAACCCAAATGAAGTTGTTTATCTGACTTTGAAAAAAGGAGGGGGGAACGGAGACAAGACATACTAATGTCCTCAAACAAGCCAGTTTGTACTGGCATGATGAGGAGGCTATCTCTGTTTTAAGGAGAGTAATGCTGAAACCTGCTTCCCACTCTCTTTTCCATGTTTCCTGAGCCCTTCGCTGCCTGGAAGCCAATTTCCCCTTAGCACACTCACCCTACTTTAGAGAACAAGGTTCTACCCAGCTGTAGAATCTTAAATAAAAGCCCACGAAGGTTTCAGGATAAATTGGCTGCACTTTTGTCTTCATACTTCTTTGTCTCCTTCCCTCACCTCTTCTTTTAATTTTTGGCTTTACAAGACAGGGTTTCTCTGTGAAGCCCTGACTGTCCTGGGATGTACTCTGTAGACCAGGCTGACCTCGAGCTCAGAAATCCTCCTGTCTCTGCCTCACAGGTCCTGGAATTGAAGGCGTGTAACACAACTGCCGGATGGCACTGCTAATATACAGATTCTTGCATTCTATCTACAGTGGCCCAGGCCAGTTGCTCTGTGGTGGGGGCTGTGACTAGCATTCTCATGAAGTTTTCCCACAATGCTGCTGGCCCACAGACCACACTCTGAAAAAGTGCAGGCACCTGGGAAATCCCAGGCTAGGCTGCATGACCAGGAAAGCTCCATTTCATTTCAGGAGAGCCAGGAATGCATTGACATTGGCAGATGCTCTTTTAGTCCTCCTAAGAAACTCAACAAAAGCAATATGAAGCTCTTTGTCATTTAAAACGAGCACCAAGGCCCTTGGAGAGGGTGCTTTTCTGTAACCGCAAAATGTGTTGTACCTGTGCCTTTCTTTCTGCCCCAACCTCACTTGAATTGTGGCGTCTGTGGAGGCTGCTGGCTGAGCTCATAGCACCTTGTTCCATAGGGCTTCACAGCCAGGGAAGAAAATGAGTGAACGGGGAAAAGAATGGCTATAGGTAGCCACCACATTTGCAGTGTCTCTTAGAGAGGCTGGACTGAAGAACTGAACCACTTCTCTGAGCACTGTGACTTCAACATAAGCCAGATGTGAACTCAGGTGCGAGGTGAAAATGCTCTGTGTTAATGGCTCCCCATTAAATTGTATAGAAAGTGGGGGGGCACAGTGTCAACCAATTGTGTGTTCATGACCTCTTTACTGAACTTGAGCTTGCATTTCCTCCTCTTGGAGCAGAACAACAAATGCTCTCCTCCGCTGTGAGCAGAGCGCCTCACTGTGAGGTGCATGGGCCTGCAGTATCAGCATTTCCTGGGAGCAGGCTAGAAATGCAGATTCTTAGGACTCAGCTCTACCAGTCACTCATCCTGTTGGGCTGGGCTCCAGCAAACTGGGCATTAAAGAGCCATACAAAGCATACAAGGGATTCTGCCAAACCTGTGTTTGTTTTCTTTCCCAAATTGATAGCAGCTAGATACCTGGAAAGAGTGAAACTCATTTGGGAAAACACTTCCATTGTACTGACCTGTAGGTAAGCCTGTGAGGCTTTTTTTTTTTTTNTTTTGGACAAATGTGTTGGAGGGCCCAGCCCACTGCGGGCAATGCCATCCTAGAGCAGGTGGTTCTGGGCAATATAATAAACCAGGTTGAACCAGCCATGAGGAGCAAGCCAGCAAGCAGACTGCTCCCTGGCCTCTGCTTCAGTTCCCGCCTCCAGGTTCCTGTCTTGAGTTCTGCCCTGACTTCCCTTCAGGATGGGTAGTAAACTGCAAGATGAAATAAACCCTTTCCTTCTCAAGTTGGCATCAGGTCATGATGTTTATCAGAGCAATAGGAAGTAGACTAGGACAATTAGGAAAAACAACCCACGGAAATGACTCTTGACTGGAATGAGGGGTTCTCCGTCCCTTTCTGGATCCATGTAGTCAGATGGTGTGCAAACTCAGCTAGTCTAGTGAAAGGCGAGGTAGACTCTATGGAACAGAAAAATCACTGTGAAGGGTACTCTAGACCAACTAGCTGCCAAATGATCTTGCTAACTAACTTTATAATGAGTTGAGATGAACTCAGTCCAAACAGCAGATTTATACAATGGTGAGCTATATAAATGAATTGCTTTTGACCTCACTAAGTTTTGGGGTCATTTGTTACCCGGCCAAAGCTAACTGACATACTGAGAATAGCTCAGTGTGCTATGGTGTCATTGTCTTCTCTCCTTATTCTGCCCTCCAGACTCGGCCGTCTCATTCCTTTTCATTCTCTTACATTAGTTTTACAGACCGCGACTATCACTATGAGGGAGCGGCAGGCAGGAAGTGGAGCAGAAACAAAGCATGCTTGGAAGGCGCATCGGAGATGGATGGTGCTGCCTTTGGATCTTCAATAAAAGAAAATAGGACAAGGGAACAAAGGAAGCTCAACTTAATCTGAATTTTTCATACGGTATCTGAGAAACAACCAGTGACTCTATTCTTAGCCTGTCATTATCCTCGAGGTGAAATTTCTTTCCAGTAAATGCCCATCATGGTCTGTGAGGAAAAACTGAAGTTGGGGGGCTAGGGCAGGAAGAAGGGAATTGGTGAAATTGAATTTTTTCCATCACATTTCATTTCAGATTACACCCACCATCCCAGCATACAAATGCTGTTGAGCTAGACCAGATGCCTCTGCCAACAGGAAATCTCTTTACTCTTCTGCCAATGGCCATCATTTAGTGAGAGAGCTGGGCAGAAAAGGGCATCCCTGCAGCTCCCCCAACACCTGAGGGGGTGTAGGATTCTTGCCTCTTCATGAGCAATTGCCTATTTGTTTCTAAAGTTGGAGTCATCTGGGTCTTAGTAAGTGGTTCAAGGCCATCTTCTGAGCCCAGAAGCAGTGGAGTGAACTATGCAGCATTTGCTTCATGGCATGCAACTAAGAAGGTCCTTATTATCATCCCCATCTACACATGCAAAGGAGATGAGGAACAGGAGGCTGAGTAACTCCCCCCTAGGTTATGCCCAGAACACATGCTCTCAACTCTTATGTCAGCATGGGACCAGATGCCAGGATAGCTTTGGGAACATAGATAATCAACAAATATTAGGACTGACTGAATATCATGAGCCCTAGCCAGAGTGCAATCCCCAGGGACTGGCAATTATCCCTATAGAATCAATACTAGTGATGAGACCTTGATTTATTCTCTCTTCTATCCCCTCCTCATTATTTAGAAGGCCACACTAAACTCATGTAGTCTTTTTGGACTTTAAGTCCAAAACTTCAAGTGAGAAACTGGCAATTTGGTAGGAAGTGTAGGAGGCTCATCTGGAGGGAGGGTGTGAGATTCCTCAGCAAGTATGCTGAGTTCCTCGGGTTGTGAGAGCATTGCACATAAAGGCAGGGGCACTGGTGAAGACCCATGCATGGAATATAGCAAAGACCTCTCTCACCTGCCACTGTCAAAGTACTCACCTCTCTTCTCCTCTGTCAAAATCTTTTGTGCTCATGTACTCACCCTATAATCAAGGGTAAGGGAAAAGCTTTCTTGGTTCTTATCTTATACTCTCCTCCCCCACATACATGGACAGATGTTGGTTCAGTTTCTTTTCTACAGCTGTGACAAAACACCATGACCAAGGCAACTTCTAAAAGAAAGCATTTAATTGGGAATATGGTTCCAAAGGTTAGAGTTCATGATGGTGGAGCAAAGGCATGACAACAAGAATTGCTGAGAGTTCACATCTTGATCCATAAGCACGAGACAGAGAGGAATGCTGGGAATGACATGAATCTTTTGAAACCTCAAGGCCTGCCCCGATTGACATACCTTCTTCAATAAGGCCACACCTCCTAATCCTTCCCAAATAGTTCCACCAATTGGGGACCAAGTATTCAAACATAGGAACCTGTGGAAGTCATTCTTATTCAAACCACCATAGATGTGCCCAGAATATACATACTCACTATTCTGTATTGCTGTAAACCAGGAAAGTCCAATGTGAGATTCTGCTTGATGTGGTAGCTCAGAAATAGCTTAGAGTTATCTGTCCACAGTAGATTCATTAGAATTCCAAGTTTACCCATCAGCTTCCAGCCTGAGTGGAGTCATCTTATTAGGGCACAGAACAAATTCCAATAAGTGTCTCTGGATATTGCCTGTGCTATCAGACACTCGGCTACCTGGACTGAAGGACACAGAGCTCTGAAGTGTCAGGTTTGGTAAAGGCAAGCTTGCTATTTTAATTTAAAAGAAACTTAGCATATTTTATTCCATTCTAATATTATAATTGGGAAGATGATTTCTTCCTTTGAAACAGTCTTATTATACAGGTGAAGTTGGCATCAGATGGGTGATCTTTCTGCCTTATCTCTTGAGGCTGAGATTACAGGCATGTGCAACACACCTAGCAGAAACATAAGTTTATATGGAAACAAGGTGGGAGAATGGAAAAAAAAACAAAGCATGATTTATGTGCTCTCATTCGGTACCAAATATGGATGCAGTAATAAATAACTGAGCCATACTACTGGATCATAAGTCTATTTAGTTACTAATTCATTTGTAATATGCATTGAGCAGCGACAGTTCTGTGGGAACTGCCAGGGTATGTGAAAGCTGACTGATAGTTTTGACAGCAGGACACCTGATGAATTCAATGCCATACTCTGGATCTGGAGATGTCACTGAGGTGAAGACAGAAACACACCACTGTGAAATCTGGAAACAGTACCTTGGTTAACACTGAGACTCAAGTGAACGTTTATCTACCAAGACACAGTCTGCAGCTTATCTAAGTTCTCAGAGTCAGAAACTTTTCTGCATTGCCGGGAACGATCCCTATCCTAAACTAAAAATGAACAAGGATAGGTTGGTCTTGCTAAAGGTGCAAGACAAGGCATAAACATTCATATGGGGTGAGTATTTAATTATTTATTACTATTTTTTTGTGGTGGTGGTAAGGCTTGAACTCAGGGTCCTTTACATGCAAGGCTAAGAACGTGCTTTTGAATTTTGTTTGAATTATACTTACATATAGGTCGCACATGTCCTTGTGGTAAGGAGCACACATAGAGGCTAGGGGACAACTTGTGGGAGATGGTTTTCTTCTACCATGTGAGTCCCAGGGATTGAATCCAGGTCATCAGGCTTTTCAGCAAGCCCCTTTATCTGTTGAACCATTTCACCAGCCTGAGAATATGTTTTGAGTGCCCTAGACATTTTCATTCAGGTGACCATTTCTGTCTTTTGTTTTGTTGAGACAGGTTCTCTCTACATAGCCCTGGCTGTTCTGGCATTCACTATGAAGATCAGGCCACCTCTTCTATTCTTGAGTGGAAAGTTTTATCCCCTCCAATCTCCCTAAAATCAGAAGCCTACTTTAGTTCTTGGTGCTGTTAGGAATTGAGTCGGCAAGAGCCTCCCCTGTGAAAGATCACTATCATTTGGCCAGAGTTTCCTTAACAGTCTTTCCTGGGGTTCCCGTCCTCTCATTCCACAATGGCTCTTTTCCTTGCATTGCATATAGTTATAGGTGTTTTCTTTGATTAGGTTCTTCTGACCTGACCAGATCATACCATCTTTACCACCTTTGTGCAAATCTAAAATTATGCTAACGCAGAATAGTTTAAAACCACACCGGAAGTTATAATTTGATTGGTTTAGAGGAGCAGTTCTCAACCTGTGGGTCACGACGCCTCTGAGGGTTGAATGACCCTTTATCAGCGGTCACCTAAGACCATCGGAAAACATAGATATTCACATTATTTCTCCCCCAATGTAAGTTAAAGCAAACATTATGTAGGACTAGTTAGCTGATAGACAAGGTCAGATTAAGAAAGGTCTTATTGCCTGTATTATTATTTCAAAAGCCATGGATCTATATTGGAAGAAGCTACACAGTTGCAGGACATCACCAACCTCATCAGGCCTTGCGAATGCCAGGTGGGTACTCTCTAATACTGAGCCTACCACTCCCATTAGTGAACTACATTTATTCTCATATTTTCTTATTTGCAGGAACAGATACCGAATCCTCATCGTTTTGTATATTGTATAAATGGGTATTCAGATAAAGCCTTTAGGGACAAGAGTTAGGCAAATGGAACACCTATAACCTGAGTACGTAGTGGAGGTTGACCATTTAAGGAGAGTTTGAAGAGAGTCTGTGGGCAGTGAGAGGCTTCTCCTGTCCCAGACTGTCTGTGCTAGCCTACTTATTTAGAAATTTGGGCCTTATGCTTCCTTGTATTTCTTAGCCCACAAGCCCCTCCGCACCCTCCCTGTAAGGTTACAATCATTATGGTGCAGGTGTTGTAACCGTGTTCTTGCTAATCTTTACCGGCCGGTGCATCTGTTTCCCAGATGCTGCACTTGCCGTAGCTTGGAGTTTACCCTTGTGACTCTCCAGACCCCTGCCTGTGGCTGACAGGAGCACCCTCCCCTGAAGATGCCTGGGAGTTGGCACAGTCTGCAAAGACTGATTAACATAAATCTACCAAAGCCACCGCTTCTGTTTCAAAGCAGGACTAGATGCAATTCTTATTCCAGGTGGGGATCAGGTGCACAGTATCCTCCAGCTGACACCAGACCCATGCTTGACTGTTCCCAGTTCCATCCTGTGTTCCTCGCATTCCTGTGAGTTTCACTTGAACTCGATTACACAAAATGCTGCCATTTTTAGGGGGTAGATTCAGCTTTCGTTCTTCACTGGGTGATACAGAGCAAGGACAGGTAGGGTTCTCTAGTGGCCTGGACTGATGGCGTTTTCCCTGCTGCCCAGTTCTGTCCCGCAGGAAACTCTCAGTAAGTCTTGCTGCCCTCCTTTCTGTGCCTGTTTTCTCACCCACAGGCACAACTGGTCCTGCAGTTGCCTCCTGGTAGGTTTGTTTTCATTCTTGTTCCACTCCATTCACGAGTGTTCTTGTAAAAAGTTACATGAGAATCTAAGAAGTCTTCAAATTCTTAGACCTTCTGGTGTCTTCATCCGAAGTCAGACTCCTTATGAGGCTCACACACCCTGGCTCATCTGCTTCTTTGCTAACAGTTCTTTCTACTCCCCTCCAACAGCATTGCTCAACTGATGTTCTTCCAACACACCGGACTTGGTCCGGTCCAGCCTGTGGACATCAACTATAATGCTCTCCCAATCTTCTCGTGTCCAATCCCTGGCATCAACTTTAACTTCCCTGCAGAAAGATCTTCCCCAACACAAGTGCTATCTCCTCACCTTACTTTAACTTCCAACACAGTCCCTGTCTCTACCTGCTATTTTTCTTGTCCCTCTGTCTGTTTGATGTCTCTCTCTTGTCTTTACAATGTTACTGCATGAAGAGCTCTCACCTGTTATGTTCATCCGTTTGCCTGCTCCCTGATGAAGCAGTTGGCATGCAATGACTGCTGGATAAATGTGTGGCCAATAAGAGGAAATAGGGAATTTCAGAGCTGTGGGTTTTCAAGCTCTCTGTGAGGAAGGAGATCTAGTGTTGAACCCAGCGAGGCTCAGGGGACCCTGCTAGAATGCCCATGAATCACAGAATGAATATGCTGTTGAGCCCCGCGCCACCCGCAATTGCTCCAGCCCTGCTAGCCTACCCCATTGAGGTGTGTCCTGATCCTAGCCCAAAGCAAGGCTGCCTTGAGAAAACAGCAGCAGCGTTGTCCAGAAAGCCCACACTGAGAAACCTGGTAGTCGGTATTGGGTCTCCCCTGAGCAGGGGCCAGCCACATCCTGAGGCCCCAGGCTTGGCTCTCCTTGAGGCTCAGCATGGTGGCTGGGCATTCCTGTTTCTCCAGCAACAGCTTCACAGAGATGTTTCTCTAGCTCACTGCCAGGGCCCCCAGACCACCCCGCTGAGATTGCTGGCTCCATTGAGCACTGATGCCACTGGCATCACTCCCCAGGTTGCTAACAGCAAACACAGAAGGAGGACTGCTCCAGAGCCCCCCTGCCTGCTCTTCTAGGGCTCTGTAGGCCTCGCTGGCCCTTGGATCATGATTGCAGATTGAGCAATCAAAGTCAGAAAAACAGCCGCAGGCCCCAACTCTGGCGCTCAGGTGGAGCTGGCCTGCAAACATCAAAATCCAGCAGTTGAGGAGCCTGGCCGCTGGAAAGGCTTTGGGGGCCTCTCACTGGGCCACGTGCACAGAGGCTGCTCTAAGGTAGCAGCATGCGCTGTCTAGGAACCCGCGCTACAGGACCTCCGAGGGAAAGGAAATCAGATCTCTGATAAATTCCTCACGGCTCCTCGGAATATCTCTTTTTCTGTTTCTAAATGGAAATTCGAGTTTTCCACTGCACCTGGCCCAGATGAGTATGGGAACGATTGTATACTTGGTGCGTTTAGCTTAGGGTCTGGCAACATTTGAAAATCACCATTTGCTTTTAAAGGAATTCTCTAATGCTTGCACCAGTGTCTGCAACCACCAAATTAAGTCCAGTTTGTATTTTCAAAAAGTGGACAATGCCAGGCACGGAGGCATCTGTTTGTACTTCCAGGCGACAAGGAGGCTCAAGTGGACTTGAACTTCTGGTTTGAGAATTGCCTGGGCAATATACAAAGACTTGATCTCCAAAATTAAAAATTAAACTTCAAGGTAAAAAAGGGTGCATATTTGGGCCTAGCAAGATTCAGTTATGCTCCAAAATCAAACTACCGATGTGAAATTCCACTCTTACCTAGGAACAGTGTCCCCTCAAACATTCTGCTCTTATTTGCATTTTCTCCAGGATACTTCCAACACTTGAAATGTCATTTATGTGTTTGTGAATTTCTCATGTGATCATGCAGAGGGGTGATGTTTTCACCAGCAACAGACCACATGCATCACTGGGTTCACAATCATAATAATGAGCAAGGAATTAACACTGAATGATGTATCTATACTAATATGAGTACTCACCTGGTAATGTTTGGGGCATCCATGATGTAAACAAAGCTACTGGCCTACCAGCAATAGAAAAGGCCAATGCATTTATTTCTGTATATTATTAAATAGAATGTACTATACATAGTACGTACTATAAATAATAAAGATCGTGCTGTTTGTTCATATTATTCACTGCATTATAGTTTATATCATGACTTTAGAGTTTGCTGCCATTTATGAAAAATGTTGACTAAATATTCTGGAGCATGGGGATGGCCCAGTGGTACAGTACCTACCTAGCATTCATGAGGCCTTGGAGATCAGTCCTTAACACCATACAGAACCAACCACCTATATTATAATAATAATGATGATCCCTGTTGCCCCCAGAAGTTGTCTTATCTATTTCATGTGTATCAAGTCTCTTCATATACATAAAGAACCCACTCTGTGTATATAGGCTCCATGTAAGTGAGCAAGCACAGTCTATGAGATTTACAATGGAGAACGCCCGATATTTTTCTGAACCTGTTTCCATCATTAAGCCACATGTGCTCAACTTTTCCCTGAGGCCACAGAAGAGTCATGACATTCTGAGAAGGTTCAAAAATTCCCCGGAGAGGTATGTAAGGTGGGATTTTAAAGAAAGACTGAAGGGATCGCTAATATTCACTTTCTGTTAAAACACTGCAGATTTTTTTTGTCCTGTAAATGGTATATTTGACACTCTTTGACCTATACCAGGGTATTTTCCATCAACCACTTCTGTCCCACTTGCTTAAGTTTTTCTTTTCTTAGTTTTGTTGTGCCAGGGATGAAACCAATGTTTTATGTTCGCTTTGAAAGTGCTCTACCACCGAGCCACGTCCCAGGTCTTTGAGTACTGACTTTATTTTCAGTTTGGGACCTGCAAAGGGTAGAGTCCCTCAGTCACTACGTGATGCTGGTGCTGGCTATATGGGATGTACAACAGAGCGCTCCATAATCCCGCATGCCTGCCCATCCTCTTCATGAGTTTTAGCACCTGGGTAAAACATTCTTGGCTGGTATCTGCAGTGTCCTCTTCAAGACTCCGAGGGCAATGCCTCTCTTTCTTTATCACTTTTTGTTACCAGACTAGAGATAATTATTCTCTCTGTTCCCCATACCATCCCTCAATACCAGCAACACTAATTTTACATATTGACTTGATACTTTAAAAAAATAGCTTTGCCAGTGGAGGGAACACAGATGTGAGTGATGGGGAAGAAGCGGGTGTCTGAGAGTGTCTAAGAACTCAGAAATTCAATCTTGTCAGCTTGGCTAGTGGATACAGTGCCTCAAGTAAGAGCATCTGGACAAGGAGAGGATAAGTCAGTGCTGGAGAAAGCTTGGCATACCCAAGAGACAGGAGTTAATTCCTTGGTGTCAACTCAACAACAAGAGAGAAAGGAATAAGAGGGATAAAGAAGGGAAAGGGGAGGAAAGAGTCAAGTCAGGACATATTGTGGTGGTTACAGGGGCAAGCAAGGTTGAGCTGTGGCTCAAATCAGCAGGAGACTAACTGGGATGTGGGGATGGGGAAGGGGAGCGCTTACAGTGGCTGGAGCTGGGTCTTGAAGGCAGTTCTTACAAGGAATCTCAGCTCTGTCATTTTAAAGGTTAGGGACATACAGTAACTTATTTAACCTCCCTGCATATCAGTGCATAGATGCTGAATACATAACATGCACTAGGGGCCTAAATAACTGTGTGGTAAATAAATGAATGGCTGAGATGCCAATAGCCCAAAGCTGAAGACAGCTTCCGGAATACCTAGGGTATCTGGCCATTACCATTTCCAAAATTGTAGCAGCTAGTTGATAATCACCTTTGTCCCCCATCTCTCACCATTCTTGTACATTTGGAGAGCCTCTGCTGCTATTTGCCTTTTGCAAATGGCACAAGTTTTCTTAGTTTTAGGAGCAGCCTGCCTTGACACAAGGCTAGGTGCAGGGTACACCCCAGGGAGCAGCCGGTAGCCATGGTTGCTGCATAGGACTCTCGCTTTCCTGCCCTTCAGGTAAGGGATTTGCACATATTGTATACTCTTCCCAGAGGGGGCTTCAGCTAGAATGGGCCTCAGCAAGGGTCACCATGCTCATTAATGACCTCTCCATGACTTCCTTCAAAGTCTAGTCTAAATCCTTTCCTCACCTTCCAGCACTTCCTAAGACCAGATTAATTGCAGTTATTCACAGTCTTCAAGCAGCCTCTGCTTCTGGATGGACCCAGGGTAAAACAGCAGTCTAACTAAATAATTGAGAAGACTTTATGTTTTGACTTTGGACTGGCACAGGACCTGAAAAAGTAGTCAGACCATCTACCTAGGGGTTGATCTTCAGGGGTCTACCATCTGATGTCAGAACTGAGTCTAAAAATCATGCATCTCAAAATCAGAGCACTCTTGGAATATGCCTGGTCAGGTGGCCTGTGAACCAGCTGCTCCTTGGTACTCTGTAGACTGATAAAGGAGAGAGCTCTAAGGGCTTCCAGTCAGCTGCCTGGCTTGTTTTCCATGATTCAGCAGCATAGTCGCAAAGCCTTCAGTGCTATTTTCTGGTGCCTCCTCCCTTGGGTTCCCTTTGCTGGTGCTCCCTGGGAAGAGGGCTGGCTAAAAATTGTTTCTAGCATTATAAATGGTTCTGATAATTAGAGGAGAAACCAGGCTTTTCTTGATTGAACGTGAAACATGTCTGGAGAGACAGAGAAAAAGTTTCAACTACAATTGCCTTTACTAAGACTGGTCTAAGAAATATTTCATCAAATAGAAAAATAGCACAAAACAGTAAAGCGGTTGCATTTACTTTTCTAGTTCAAAACCAGAGAGTCATACTTATCCTTAATGTTCAATGTTCTGAGGGGAAAAATCATCTTCCTCTTTTTTTTCCTCCAGAATTTACATGGTATTTGGGTCTGTGGTGGTTCAGCTTCCTTGGAAAGACAAGGTTCATGCTACAGATGCCCTTTTGGGACAAAGGCATCCAGTTTTTTCATGTAGGGCTCCAATTTTGACTGGAAAGGCATTGGAAAGCCTGTGGTGGTAGGGGGAATGATCTTTGGCTAAATTTTCTGGTTTATGTAACTGAGTAGCAGGTGTATGGTCTCAGGATGGACAGGAATGCTTCATGCCTAGACTGTGGCCAACACAAAACTCTCTCTGACTCATGCTTTCAAGATTGGTGCACAGCAATCTTTATATACATACATACATATGCATGTGTTATGTGAAAATTGACTATGATCATTCTCTTTCCGGTACCCATAATTCCTCCCTTTCTACAGGGCTCCGTGCTTAGCTATGTGACTTCTTTGATTCAATAGAGTAGCCTAAACAAACAATGATTTTTTTGTACATTGGTGATGCCTCTCTACTCCCTACCCAACGTCTCTAATTGTTTTGAAGAACTCTGAAACACCCACTATGTCCATATGCAACATTAGGGCTAGCCTTTTACATGGGAGACAAATGGTTTTGGCATCAACGATGACCTAGTGAAGAGCCAGCAACAACCATACACATGGAAGTGAACACATGCTTTAGCCACTCAAGCAGTTGCCTGAAGAACCATATACTTAATGGACATGCTTGATAAGAGATGGTCACTTATTCTAGTCACTATGTATTAGAATGGTTTGTTCCACAATAAAGTATTTGTTCAGGGTCTCCATGTTATCACTAATACCTGGATAATATATGGGTCTTCTCCTTCTTCTGCACAGCTGGTTTCCTCCTACCCTGCCACACAGAGGGCTTGAAGGTATGACTTGTCAACAGTCACCTCAGATGACTTTATATCACTTTATAGTGGGTGCAGAATCTTTAACTGTCTTACTACATTCTCAGTGCTTTAAACTTATTGTAGTTATCAGACTTACCACTATTTAGTGTTATAATTTTAAAGAAATTACGTATTACTATCACAAATTTGTCTTGGAGTATTTTGATTGTTAAATTTCAATATAATTGATTTTGTATGTAATTGTGATACTTTTAATGTAATTGGTCCCCATGATCTCATAAGAAGTGGCACTATTAGGAGGTGTGGCCTTGTTGGAGTGGGTATGATCTTGTTGGTGGAAGTGTGTCACTGTGGGAAAGGGCTTTGAGGTTTCCTATGATCAGGATAATTCCCAGTGTCTCATTCGACTTCCTGGTGCCTGCAAGATATAGGACTCTCAGCTACTTCTCCAGCACCACATCTGCCTACATGCTACCATGCTCCCCGCCATGATGATAATTAAAATGATAATGAAAACAGTAGGCAAGCCACCCCAGTGAAATGTTTTCATTTATGAGTTGCCATGATCATGGTGTCTCTTCATAGCAATAAAAAACCCTAAGACAGCAACCTTATGTGTTATGCTTCATTAAAACATGTAACTCTGAAAAGGGACCCACAGACTTTACCGTACTGCCAGTGGAAAAGAACAAAAAGGTAAGTCCTTTGCAATTATTTTCAGATAAAAATATGGTGGTCTATTTAGTGCAGGTTACTTGCTCAACCTTGTTTCTTAAGGTAATGATATAATGTATGAAAAAATTCACATGAAAAAAGAAATCCAAAAATCCTAGTCATTCCTGATTTGGGAACACCATGGAAGCACAAAGAATTTCATAATTTTGATTAGCAATGGAAGCAAGTTCACATCTACAGGACTGAGAAGATACTAAGATTATATACTAGACAAGACTAGAAGATGAAAAGTGTTCATTAGAAAGGAAATAAAGAACTTCCAGATACTCAGATTAAAGAGTTTGAAAATATATTATTGGCCATATAAAATAAATGTGTATATTTATCAAAATGATGAATCAATTATTTCTACTTACAGAATAGGAATAAGAGAGAGGACTAGGACATCTGGTCAACCTGCATCCACAAACAAGCTCTGGTGTTGATTACATAGGTAATCTTTTTTGGGGCAGTCAAATTTCTTATGCACCAATTTTTAAACTCACAACGTAGTTATGGGTCTCTATCATCTTTCTTTACAGAGCTTACATGAAGTTAAAAAATTAGATCACAGTGGGATAACATGTTAGTAAAAAGAAGCAACTATCATTAAATGGATACATGTTGATCTCGTACAATTGTTTGGCAAGTGAACTGATAAACTGCAAGTCTGCTTATAGAGGATGTAGTTCATTTGCATCACCAGCCAGTCAAATCCAAAAGAAGTATGCCAGCAATGATTTAAAAAAAGGGGGGCCATATCCATTTCACCAAGAGGCCAGCTCTGATTTATGGGTCAGAGTTTTTAGTCAATTGGGAGGATACCAATTGGGAGCATGTAAGGTCTACCTCATGTGAATCTCAAGTCTTGAGGTGGAGAGCTAATTTCCACTTTAATAATACATAAAAAAGTTGAAACAATTGTTAATTTAAAAAAAAAGAATGAGACTAATGTTAAGTTAAAAAAGAAAGGAAGGAAGGAAGGAAGGACGGAAAGAAGGAGGGAAGACAGACTAGACTACTAGAGTATTGGAGCAAAAAGAGACTAGAGCAAGTGAAATGAGGGCATAAACTTAAAGCTCAGCTTGTGGGTGCAGTGGTACCATGTGGTACTCTAAGTGCACATTTAGACTCAGTTTTTCTTCTCTTTTCTGATCAGTGTACATTCCTGTATTCCATTATCCAATTAAATGCTCATTCTTAATGTTTACTTTCCCATTGGGCCAGAGATGGCTCAACTTTACCTTGGTCCCCTTTGGTGACTGAGAAACAAGTTATAATTAGTGGATGCAGAGACAGAAGTTATCTCTTTCCCTCCCCCTTTTGTGTCTAAGGAAATTTTGACATAGTTAAATATTATGGCTGATTGGGGCACATAGTAGCATCTTTTCCCACTGTACCATGTATGCCTTTCTGATGCCCGTATATTAATGAATATAGGAAGAATTCTAAGTGTGAAGCTTAGGCTTAACAGAAAACTTGCCACCTAATTCAATCTTCAGTGCAAAGCTTCTAGGTTTTGTATTAATCAGAGCACTTCAGCTTACAGAGGCCATACTTGTCCTGACTCATCTGTCAGTATTTCTGGGTCCATAGTATAGTCATGGTAAGAAACAAAATGAGCCTGATGAAGAAAGACTGGGACCAAGGGCCAGATTATCTCTGTCCCCTGCCACTATGGGACATAGAGATTTTATAATTATTTTCTTTCTGTGCCTGTAACAATAGGTATCATTGGTCTTGGAATCTCGGAGAAAGATGAGATAGCAATGGGAAAATGAATCTATATTGTTGAGATCACAGTCTAGTTTGGTTTTGCTGGTGTTCAGTGATGGAATCATATGTCAAAGGGACTACTTCATCACTGAGCCCTGGGATGACTTTGTCTTTGCTTAAGTGCTAAGTGTCACCTCTTAAAGAGTCCTGACTTTACTCTTCCTAAACCATCATTATACCTTGTAGTGCTATTAGTCTACCCCCTGTCCTGTATTATTTTGCTCACAACATTGTCAATTGTTCTCTACTGGAAAGTAGCTTTTATCATAATGTTGTATTCTCTGTTTATTCCCATTTCTTGGAACTGTGCCCGAAACATATCCAAGGAGCAACAATTATTCAATAAATTTTATAAGGAAGGATTGTCCTATAGAACCATGAAAGTATGAATTCAAGAGGATGTAAAAGGTGTTTGTTTCTGATTTTGTTAAGTTTCCTAATACAATTTCTTTCCTCTAAAGCAGAAGATATTATACCCAATCTAATTTTTTGGGGGGTGGCATATATGTGTCTGTGATTTTATTATTTATCACTGCAATAGGATTCTTTTGGGCACTGGGGTTACAGGTTTGAGCAACCTCACCCACCAATTCCATAGAGTTTGACTTGAAACTGGCTCCATCCCTCAATTAATCTGTGTAGCTCTAGCTTGTAATACATTTCCATGACACTACATACCTTCCCATTTGATTGGACACCTGGTCCAAGTTGGGTCAATCACAGGAATTCCAAGAGAATCTGGAACATTGAGTCCAAGCAACAATGGCAATCCCCTGTTCATAGTAGGTCCACAGGGAGTACTTAATCATGCCATGCTCGCATTATGTATTAATGTACAGAAATTGTATTAAATGTACAGAAAGTAGTAGAGACAGATGGGGAGAGTTAGAGAAAAAGCAGGGAGGACATAGAAGGAGGTGGGAGAAGAGATTGTTTATTTGGGGAGAGTTTAAATGCTCATTTGGTTCTTTGAATTATCTTCTCTTTTTCTCCTTGTGATTTGACTGTTCAACATTAACTTAAAAAATTTAAACTAATAAATCTTTTTTATCAAAGACAATTCACAGCTGTTTTTTAAAAAAACATATGCAACACTCAAATGGCCATTTAATTAAAAAAAACAACTATTCATGAATCTTTGTTTGATAGTTCAAACCATAGCAGATTTTCTATCCAGTTTTGAGGTTGTTCATTATCTGAGACCAAAGACCTCTGAAGTAAGACCAGGTAGGGAGATTCTCATCAGAAGAAAGAACAAGGCCAAGACTGAAAATCTGGAAGAAATGGGGTAGAGTTGCCAGGAGTAAAGAGACACTGAGGTTTAGCCAGTAGTGGCACTGGCTTCAGCACTTGCAAGCCACCATGGTGAGGAGTTATGTCTGGGCCATGGGATTTCTTCCTTTCTAAAAATACAGTTTTATAGGTCTATGCCACATCTTCAAGTCTATGAGTCTAAATGAGATAAGGCAAAAAAGAAGAGAAATATGAAGTATGAGGATCCTTTTTCCAAGGGCCATTGATGTTCTGGCCCAGGGTAGAAAACAAAAACTTGTAGATCCTAAGTGGGATGAGGCAACAGGGGCAGGGACAGGCAGGCATTGCTTTAGCTGTCATACATGGGGCATCTTTGCTTTCTTGTATCCTTCAAAGGCTGCAAGTAAGACTGTAGGTGGAGAAACAGGACTCCTGAGATACTAAATTTTGGCCAACTTCAAGAGAAGGATTCTGGAATACTAGATAGAGCCATTGTTACAAGAAACAATTGTCCATTGACCCCTCCCCTCCCCAACACACACGTCTGACCATGGTCTTCATCCTGTAGCCAGATACCTATTTTCCTTATCCTTTAAATTCATTCTGCCTGACAACAGCATCTTTAGTACTAAGTCAGAAGCAGAAACTGGAGAAAATGGTTTTCTTCCTAAGAAGGGCTCATTAATTCTCATTTTGTCTCACAAAATAGGAATCTCCACTTTTTCGCACGACTGATATTGAGAAAATGGCTTTCAACAGTCCCTACACCCTTTATTTGACCCTTCTACCACCATTATAGTGCTCTGTGGGATGGGAAACAGGCAGAGGCCATCATAACACAATCTTCTACTACATTCCTTCTCTAAGATTGGCATGCACGTCCCCAGCCAAGTTGCATTTTCTATGTCTGAAGACTGTAAGCTCATCAAGGCAGGTTATGCTCCTCTGAAGGGTCAGACCTAAGGGGTCCTAGCTTCTCCGTCTGAGCACACATATTTCTGCAGCCCTCTGTTCTCACAGGTTCTAATACTGGAAAGGACGATGAAGTCTGGTAACCTGACTTTGGCTATAACCATTCTCTCCCCCCAAATCTAGCTCCAACAAAATGCCAGGCGTTTTAGTCACTACCCCTTATCTTGGTATAAGGCTCTTCATGCAGGGGAGAGCGGCAATTAACACCTTAGGAACCTTAAAATATCTTGGCCCAACACTCTCCTATGTAAGTGTGGAAAATAGAATCTACCACTCAGTATGTTGCTATAGAGATTAAATATAAAACTAACTACAACAGATTGGACTATGACAACTATCACCTAGTAGTAATGTGGACAGAAGAGGGGGCTTCAAAACTTTTTCTCTGCATGATCATTTGCCTTATAGGCTTAGATCTGCAGAACTTCTCCCCAAAGCAGACTGGAGGTCATTGCTGTACACAATATCTTGGGAAAACGTCTCCATGTTAGACAGGGATCTTGCTGTGCAGGCAGCCTTGGGATAGTGTGCTGTTCATAAGACTTGCCTATGTCCATTTTATGTTTATTAGCTTATAGATGAAGCTAAATGTTTTGAATACATGTAAGAATCAACTACCAAGCTAAACTAAAGAGAGACTCTATATTTACATGTTTTTGCTTGTATATTCTATGCACATACAAAAACACACACATGTACAAATATCTGATCAGAAACCTAACCCTATCCCATACCCCTTAGCAGAAAGCTGAGGCAAAACACTACCAACAGGTGTGGTTTTGGTAACTGTTCACTGAGCAGCTTTCAGTACATTTCTTTTACACAGAAAAACTTGGTTTTTTTGTATTTTATTTTTTCTTCCTCAAGGGACCTTAAAATGCGTAAGTCAAGAGGGGGATAGTGTTTAGTTTAGTGAAAACTCAGCCTCTTTGGGTATCTAAACATCATTCTAAGAATCATGAGGCCCTTCCCAAAGCAGAAATGCTATCAAAGGCATTTTAAAGCGTTCCCCTAAATAAAAAATCAAATACTCCTGATACATCTTCCCAATTTATCATGCATGCTGCTAAAGCTAAAAGGTAGTGTGATATCATAACCTGTTGGTTCTCTAAACAGACACACAATAAAGAAGAAAAGAGGTACATCCTCTTCAAATAACCTGCAATCAAGAACTCCAGAAATACACTGTGGCTTCACTGGCTAACGGAAAACAGGGACCTGCTTTTCTCTTTCAGCATGCTAGAGGTAATTGTACTCACAGCAGGAGCTCCTTGGGGCCACTTGGCATTCCTAGCAGCCCTCACTTTCTTTTAACATGTGTAAACACCAAGGCTCAGTTCAGTTCAGTTCAGGTGAGTTGTTCAAGGTCATAGAGCTCAAGTGGTCCAGCTGGTTTGCAGCCTCTGGAACTAGGTCTTGTAGACCAGGTTGGGCTCAGACTCACAGATATCTGCCTGTCTCTGTCTCTTGAGCGCTAGGATTAAAAGCTTGTGCCACCACTGCCCAGTTTGTTGGGGGTCCCCACAACGTAAAGGTCTCTATTAAAGAGTCACAGCATTAGGAAGGTTGAGAACCACCGTGTAGAAAGGTCTCAATGGATTATGTGTAAATGTGAAAAACTCATAGGGAGAGAGGAAAATGTAAAATGTGGACTTTACATTCAGAAAGACAAGAACTCCAAATGTTTCCAGAGAGATTACATGAATTAACCTAAGACAAGGGTGGAGTATAGTATCTATCAGTCATTTAGTCAATTATTTGTTTTTGTCTTTGTGATCATTGAGTGTTTATACATTCTGCAGAAAACAGAGGACAGAGCTACTGTCTATGAGTTTTTAATTCATGAGAAAGTATGGAAGAAAAGCTGTTCAGTTGGTTACATACATTGGGTTTCCTATAATAAATTAGGCTTATATGCTACAGCATGCTAAAGTCTAGATTTTCTCTTTTAGGAAAGAAGATGCTGGCTGCTGGAAGTTAGAGGACATTTAACGGAGAGCCAAGTCAATATGGACAGCACGTACATAGCATGCCCATCCTAATAAAGTGGTGTGTGGCTCTGAAGACAAGGGCTGGCCAAAGGCACAAATTAATGACTCAGTGTATGTATAGGCAATGATTAAAAATACCATTTGATACTAATAAATGATAGAGAGCTTTAAATGTATGCATTTTGTGTGCTAAATGATTTCATTATAGGAAAGTGACTTAAATCACTCTTTGCTAATGGCTTTAAATCTCAATATAATTCTGCTTTTAGCATTACTTTTCTTGAGAATTCTCTGTTCTCCATTATCGTTTTAACCCTTGGCTCACAGATGATGAAACAGCATAGCAGAATATTAATTGTTTGCTGGAGTTTGGTAGCTAGTGGGGGTGAGCCAAGGGCACTGCTTTCATACATAATTTTATTCCAATATTTAGGGTGAATCTTCCTACAGGGCTATGGAACAATGACTGTACTTTTCCTGATTGAAATTTTTGGTCAGTAAAAGGCAGAACTATTTAAATGGGTGGAATTCAGTTCTCTGAAAAGAAATGGGAATATCCCCAGTCACTCACTCATTCCTATATACCTGGTGCATGCAGGGCACTAAGGAATCAAGAGCATTAGTCTCTAATCTCTAGGGCTTCCATTTCAACTAAGGAAGAGAAATGCATAGGTAGGTAATTATAAAGCCATGCCGTAAACCTTCAAGGGAGGTGAGGCCACTGTTAAATGATAAACAGAAGTCAAATTCTAAAAGCAGGGGCTGGGGAGCTAACCTACATTCTACTTTATTCTGAATCCCTCAGTGATGACCCATAATGGGGAGCTTTCAGGGGACCAAGGTACAAAAATATTGCATTTTCTCTCCTGGCCACCTTGTTTTTGCATTGTCCCATGAATTTCAGATTGGAGGGTAAGTTTTCTGGCCTAGGAGGTGTCATATTTTTGATGCCTCATTCTTTCTCTGTGGTAAGAAGTGGTTTAGTCAAGGAGATAATCCTATGAAGATAGATGTGGAAATAAAAACTATATTTAAGGGATATATATCATCTAGTGATTGCCAAGTAAATGAAGACAAATTTGCACTAAGTCATATCTTACTTATTTGTTTAGTCTAGGTGACCAAGGATGTTTCTTAATATATTCATTCATGATATAGTATCTTGCTGTAGGTGGGTACAAGAAACCTACTATCAGATTAATTTCATATGCTGATTTTTTATGTGTGTGTGTGAATGTGTGTGTGTGAATGTGTGTGTGTGAATGTGTGTGTGTGTGTGTGAATGTGTGTGTGTGCATGTGTGTGTATGCACGTGTGCCTGGGCATGCATGGGTGCTCATGCATTTGGGTACTTATATGTATGGAGGCCAAGGACAAGCGCAGAAATGCCAGGAATTCAGGAATGCCATCTGCTTCCTTTGGGACAGGGTCTCTCATTGGCTTGGAGTTCATCAATTAAGACAGACTAGCTGGGCAGTGAGGCCTAGGCCTCCTGTCTTTGTCGTCCAAGCATGTGCCATCATCATTTCATGTTTCTCATGTGGGTTCCGGAGATTGAATTTAGGTCCTTGTGCTTGCAATGCAAGCACTTTATTAGCTGAGCCATCTTTATAGCCTTCCCGTGTTCTTTTCTAAGTTGTGTTTTAAAAAGATCCTATTTGAAACACATCTCTTAAAATACTACTGTCTGAATAGGGTATCCTCAGCATGTCAACTGAGAGCAGAAACATACTTATTTACTGTTGTAGCTACAGAGCCAGAACAGAGTTTTCTGGGTAAACGGCAGCTTGTTCAGAAAATATTGCTGAGTGAATGAACAAAAGTGCCATAGTAACCGCTGATGATGTTTGGGGAATGCATGGATAGTCAAGTTAGAAGTGCCTATTATGTTCAAAAATTTCTCAAACATGAACCAGGAATATGATTTTGATTTCTAGTACAAATCTTCTCACGAAGAAATTATAATGGACTTTCTCATTAAAATAAAAACATTCGATAGGACTGCCTCATATGAACCCAGTTTAGTGGTGTTCTTCCCAGCAGGCTTTCTGGTATTTATCTCCCTCTACTTTCCATCTATCAATAAAGAAGTCACAGTGTGATTTATCTATGGCTAGTCATCAGAGCAACCTCTACTAACTGCACGGGATTTTAAGAAATTCACTCTTTTGCATTTCCCGGACATAGTCTCTGAGGCTGTGCAACAGAGAAAAATGAATAAAGAAGATGAACGGCTTAGCTCCACACTCTCTATAGAAAGGGAATCCAGTAGTGCTTGGCGGCAGACAGAGCTCATCTGAGCGCATTCCCTAAAACAGGAGGCAGGAGTGCAGTACTGAACTCTGGCCTCAGGGAGGCATCAGAGAGACTTTCATTTCCTCCAGAGCTGTCCAATATAAGGCAGAAACCGCCGACTCAAGTCTGCAGACCATGGGACCTCATCTTCCAAGTTCAAAAATCTAGAACTAGCGACATGTGAATAAAAGAAGTGAAAGGGAAGCTGAGGCCAGCTGGTCAGTGTGGACCGTGTCGCTTTGGAAGAAAATCGCCTTACCCTTCAAGTACAAAAATGGACCGACCACCTTGGAAGGCAAGAAGTGGGTCAGCAGATATACAGATCCCTCCGCCCTGGGATCATTAGGACGAAAGAACAAATGCAAAAGGGTCAAATATACCTTTCTTGTTGATCAAGCTACAAGCTGTAAATTTAGCTGAGCAGTCATATAGCATCAACTCCAAGGAGGCATCGAAATTCCCTTTCTCTAGACTGAATGGAGAGACACTAATAGTTAAGCAGTATTCCTCTGCCCCCGTCTCTTCTGGGATGCAGATTTGTTTATAATAGCAGGTTAATTGCTGATAAGGTTAATGTTTGTGAGTCAGCAATAAACAAAAAAGCAACCAATCTGTTTGATCTCTTCTTGCCTTGTAACACTTTACCTGGAGGGAGCAACACTGCAGTTGATCAAGCAGTCTTTGCTGAGATATGTGAATTTCTGTGTGATGGGGCTAGAACCTGGGACCTCACAAATGTCAAGCAAGTGTTTAACTACTGAGCTATACCCTCAGTCCTGTGTGATCAATTTTTGTACTGGTTATAGGTATTATATGATTCAGTTAATACAGAAATATTACTTTAAAAATACTTAGCAGCTCAGAGATTCTACACAGGTATCCCTTCTCTTGTCTAAGTGGCAGATGAAAAGCAAAAGTTATAAATTAATAGCCAATAAACTGCCTTAAGTAAGACACAGGAGTTGAATAAAATGGAATCTTGAAATGAAAATTTAAAAGTAATTTATTTTAAAAATGAATTAAAAATGCCTGGGAAGACTGTAGGATATAGTATGTACCAGATGATTATAAATCTAAGAAAAAGGGCTGACACTCAAAGCAGCGATGATGTAGAACAGAGCTCTGAGGCAAAAGTCAGGATTCCTTGACTGACTAGAAAGATGATATCAAATGATGTTTCGGTGGGGGAATAACAGGGGATGAAGAAAGGGATATGATACTGGAGATGCATGAATCATATGATCTGGGCAGGCAGGTTGGTGACCAAAGCACTGCTGGGAGCTGAAAGTCTTTCTTCTGAAACCCACACACATTGCTGGGGGATTTCAGCTGCATTGAAATGGCAGCTGTACTGACCAACACAGCCTGTGGGTGAGAAGATCAGATTTTATAGTGCTCGGGAGAGTCTGTAAAAGACTGATTCTGAAACAGGAAATTATAAACACTTGCTTCAGCATAGCAGTGGGGCTCCTGGCTCCCAACAGGAATGCCTTGCTACCCAAATGAGGAGGAAAAGATGGAGAAAAAAATTATGTGCAGAGGCCTGCAGTGTAGTGTAGGGATTGGGTGCTTGCCTAGCATGCTCAATTCTCTGGGTTCAATCCCTAGCACACAATCAATTAGTCAATCAATATATCAATCAAATAATCAATCAATCAATCTCCCAATCTATCCATCCATCCATCCATCCATCCATCCATCCATCCATCCATCCATC
>LOJH01001222.1:2184-13659 GCA_001685095.1 Ellobius talpinus
ATTAACCAATGAAAGTAACACATAGACAGATGACCCTCCTCCATCAATAACCCATTATCTTGCCTGATGTTTTCATGCTTTCTCACAATGTGTCACACAATGTGACTTTTTGTTCATATCTGTTTTAAGGGTGCAAAGCATATAAATCAAGAGAACATGGGGTAATATATGGACTTTCACTTTCATTTCACTATATATTAATATCAATTATTAAATTGAAAATGTATTCATTTAAAAATAGAGCACTAGGTAAAATATAAATTTTTAAAGAACATGGAGGTAGAACACACCTAAAACAAATACATGAGATAATAAAAGCAGGATACAAAATGATTTTAATTGTGCAGGCTGAGCAGTTTGCCATTATGTATTTAGAAATATGTATATGTAGTAAGAATTTATGAGAGCGGCCATAAATTTTACAGAGAGCAAGGAGGTTGATATGGTCAAGTCTGGATTAAAGCAAAAGAAGTGGGCAATGCTGTTACTATTATAAACACAACAAATTAAAGAAAAAATTAAAGAAAAGTAAAGGGGAAGCTGAACACACCAAGGACACTGCTGTAAGTATAATCATAGGGGACATGGAAACAAGTCATAGCTGAAATAAATTTAAATACTTCTCTCAGCATGGGCAATGACATGAAATGCCAGAATGCTTAGAGATGTTTGCAATAGAAGTCTTTGAAAAGAAATATTCCTCAAATTATAAAAGCATATGAAACTATATGAAACTAAGATTTAAAAAAACAAGAGATGTCTTTGATTGAGGAGGAAGTGTGAGTGTATAGGTACAGAAGGAAGGGAACTAGCCTTATTCTAAGCCAAGTGACAAGAAACCACAACCTCAGAAATATTGTAAACAGTTTTGGTTGCCAAAATACAGACCTGTTTAATTTTTCTCAAAATAATGATAGAAGAAAAAACAATGAGTCTGTAATGCCAGGTAAAGAATTCTGATAATTATCTTGTATCACAGTACTCTTCACCAAGAGAAAACTTGCAGACGTAACAGAATAAGGGTCAGTCTTCATCAAGTCACCACAATTCATTTTGTCTGAATTAAAAATGAATAGAGAAACATCACAGGCATATTGTGGTGATAATTAAAGTAGAAGAAAATGCAAAGAGTTTTCTCAGTGTGGTCTCAATAATTATTGAGCAAAAAAGGAGACAAGACTGAGATCTCTTGATGAGGTATTATCTAGGTTGGGGGATATCTGTAAACTTTAGTGTGATATTTTTCCTATTCACAACATAGAAATTAGTTTCAGTTACACTCTTGGTTCTATGATGATTTTTTGTAGCCCTGCACATAGCTTAGCACCCATTATCAACTTCTTTTCTGCTTTCACAGAATCGTGTTATGCTTTTTCATTCTGTTTGCTGTTTGTTCTAAGACGCAAATCTCACCATAGAAAGTCATGGTTGGTTTCACCTCTCCATCCTGGGTCCCTGGGTTCTACGTTGCTGAAATTGCAAAAGTGAACAATGCACTATTAAAACAGTAAAACTCCAAAAAAAAATCTCATTCATATATCCTTAATAATCTATGATAAAATTGAATGTTCATATTTCTGAGGAAACTTTGGGAATTTTCAAAAACAAAAATAAGCTCACAGCAACAATCTTTTATCTATAATGATTTTTGTAGCTGGCTGATTATTAAATGGGAACACACTATATTTTAAATTAAAATGATAAACCTAAAATGTTCCTACAATAAAATTTATTAGTTTTCAAATTTTGGTAATAATATAATTCTGAATTTCCTTTTTATATTTAGTACATTTTTAATTTTCTTAGTAAAGAATGCCTTTTGTAATGAATAAAATCTGTGAGAATGAAGAAGTATGTAGTGTTCATTCCTAGTAAATTTTTGGGTGATTTACTGCTCATGGGAATTTTATTGTTGTGTTAAATATTATAACTATCTTGGAGAAATAACAAGCAGAAACAGGTGTTTCTTGAAATTGAATGCAAGCACCATATTTTAATGCACAAGTGGCAGCTATGAAAATGTGAATTTAAATCACCTAATATTTAATATTCATTTATAAAGAAAACACACAAATCAACATTATGGTACAATTTTAGGACATGTTAATAATGCTACTTATTGTTGCTCTGTTTCTATTAGTTTTCTCCACGAATAGCACACAGATATGTATTAAGTATTAATAGCTATGATTTTCAGTTTCATTATAATTCCATTTCTAAAGTCATTTAGCTCATTGTCTAGAAATAGAAAGTTAGCAGAGTTTGAACAGACAATGCTTATGAATTATAGCTCGAAGTCACAGAGAGCGCTTTCAACATACAGTCAATAGCTTGGACGGACAACATTATCTGCACATTGTCTGTGACGTTCAGGAGCTTGTGCATGGTTTCTCCACCCCCATGCCTACTGCATTGGAATAGTATGATATGTAAAGTGCAGTCTTAGATTAAGTGTGTTTCTGAAATATTGGAGATTTCAGTTCAAATTGGGGTTTTATTGTTAATTGCCAAGTACTTTTTTTTTTAACTGTGACAGTATTACAGATTTTGAAAAACTAACTTCCTTGATCATTTTCAGGAACACCACCCAAGGTCATGATAGCAAACTCTTAGAAATGCTTTAAGAATAAAACAAAGTGGCGTTTTCAATATTCAAATGGCTCTTCTAATAAGGTTCAAAATATCATTTCCATGTATCAGGAAATGCTTATATGACTTATATAGCTGGTCTTTTTTCTTCTGTGATCCAGAAATGTAGTTGATTGTTTCTTCCTAGTTAATATAAAATGAAACTATAATGAGACTCTATTACAAAGTCAATTCCCCAATATTTTTGAAAGTTTACAGTGTGAGGAGATGGAGATGTGGAAGTAGAGGCAATGGGGGAGCGGCCAAGACCTCCAAAACCAGTCTCTCTAATAAAGGATTGCAATGAACGATAAGTGAACTAGAATTGATCAATTGCTTTCAGAAGACTGTTGGTTAACAGTGTGTTCATCTCTGGTCAGCACTGCGATAACATACAGCCAGCAATATAGATGGAAAGGAGTTTGTGCTGTGAGAAAGAAGCATTGATTTTGAACTAAAAATAATTTTGGAAAAGTATTTTTGTATTTGAAAAATGTTAACATGTTTTGTCCAAATAAGAGACCCAATCTAGGTTTGAAGGAAAAAAATAAAGTGCATTGCTCTTTCCCCCCCTGGTCTTGTGGTTAGAGGGAAACAAGAGCCCTAACTTAGGATAAGGATAGATAGTTGAAGGAAGTGGGTAAGGAGAAAGCCATTGTCCCTGTTGTGGAAGTAGAAAACGTAGCAGATCAAGGGCGGGTTCAGAGTACAAGGGTGAAAGAAGAGGAGCAGTGAGCTGAGCCAAGTCATTCCTAGGAGTTATCCAATGGACCTCCCATCTACCAGAGCCCTTCTGTTTTCACTTGACCACCTGGAAATGCCATCAGTGCTCAAGTCTGGACTTGTAGGGAAAATGATGCACATAGACAGAAAAAGTGACCATAACAGATGATACGCAATCAAACACTGCTCTGTCTGGTTCCTTATGAGAGGCAGGCAAGATTGCCTGATGCAATAACATGCTTTAATAATACCCAGAAACAAGTGGGAAGTGGCACACAGGAGGAATTATTGAGGACAAATGCTCCCACAAATGTGTGGGGTATTCCATCAGGGACTGTGATGCTCACAGAGAAGGCAGAAAACCTTGACTTTTTTTTTTAAATGCAGACTTTTAGCAATGTAAACAATAGTAAGCAAAATTGTAGAGAATTTGAAGTTGTTAATTCCAGGAAATGGATTTGATATTTCTTCCCTTGTGAGTCTACAAAGCATAGCTGATTCTATATACAATTGCATATTTCAAGAATGTGCAATTTCAATATATGTGCAAATACAAAGATGTTTCAGTCATTCAGGAGACATGCTTGCATTAAGGACTGAAGCAGCCTTCTGTTTACAGTGTTTTCCTTTGATGCCATCAGAGATGAAAAGCTTATAAAATGTCAAATACATACCTTACAGATAATAAACACTTTTCATGGTCTAGTAAATACCCAGAGTCAGGTTTACACTTCTGCCATTACAGTCACCAGCACATGTGCAAGGAATTTTTGTTAATGAATGAATGTGCCAGCAGGTGGGACTCTATGTAAGAGTTCATTCTCATGAGAATTTTCAACTGGAAGATGACCCATCTCCAAGAATTGCTACATTGACCATTAAGTTTCAGAGTTCATTTCAGCTTTGCTCATCCATTCCTCAGAAATGTTTTCAGCACTCTCTTCCAGACAAGACTGAATGTAACAAGACTTCAGAGCAGCGAGAAGACCTCTGTGCCTCTGAAGAAATATGCATCTGGCAGAGGATAATACAACAAGTTGGCAGTTTTTGTATTCCTGCTGTGCGCTAGGCTCTGTTTGGTATGCTAACCAAAAGTCAGTTAAGGGCTCAATTCTCTCTGGAAGAAGAAAAGAGAACAGCATTGATATGACTGTTGAAATATAAGAAGCATTTAACCAGGTTAAAAAAAGGAACAAGTAAATTTAGATGAAAAAAAAAACCAGTGAGTACCTCTATGTTTCAGTGTTATCATGTGATAACAATGAAAGCTTAGGAGGGAGGTGCTTAGGATGTGTAGGAGAAAATGAAGCAAATCGACTGGCATTAATGATGGAAGAAAGCAAGCATTTGGGAAATAAAGAGCTGATCTTCCTCTGGGGGAGATACAAGAGAAAGAGAAGTATTTCTGTTACTTAATTCAATCTCTAAAAATCCAAGAAGACACCTATCTTTGTCATCATTTCACCGGCATGAAAATGGATAAGCATAGTAATAATTATAATGAGGAAGTTTCATATGCACAATAAGGAGATAGAGACTCCAAAGTTTCTTTTGGTAGAGAATCTCATTTGGCATCCAAAGAGGTTCAATGTCAGGTTACAGTGTGGTGCTCTCTTTAACTGATAGTTACTGGGAGTTAAAAGACACCTATTTTTGGTTCATATCCTCATTCAAAAGTGATAATGAGGGATAAAGTAGTTTTTCCACAGACTGAAAATAGAACTGGAATCTTTTTGAAATCTCCACCAGCTGCTCTTTGTCACAAACACTGAGGACTGGAGAATATAAAGTTTGAAGCCTTATCAACAATAAAAAGCATATCTACCTGCAGAGATCATGTTCTTGATACTCTGGGGCTATACGAAATCCTGGAGCCAGGGGTACTCGTTCATGGCTGCCATTTCAGGAGAGGCACCTGGATCATGGCATCCGGTGGGAGACAGTCCAGAAACATGTGCCTTCTCATATTTATATATGAATGCTGTTGTTTTACCAAAGCTGACTTTGAAACACTCCACTAACTCCAGTGAGCCATCAGTCAACACTCTATGTGAGTAGTACACAGTATTGGCTTTGTGTGAAGGTGATACTGTATCTGGTGTGGTTCTTTTATCAGGATTCAGAAACATGTCCATCTTAGGATCTGTGACTGTTACCCTCGGAATTCAAGGAAATGCTGTTATCTCTAGAATTTCTAAGATGTGAATGATTATCTTCCTTGAGCAAAATGATAATAGATTGATCTACCCATATGTAGCAATAGGCTTCAATCCTGCCACTACAACAATGGCTGTCTTTGAACAGAAGGTTCAAGAATCTAGTAGTTACTCAGTCTTAGAGATTGTATGTATCAGCTGCTCTTCAGTACAAGCTGGAACATCAACGTAGGTAGACCCTAATGCCTGTGAAGAAATGGACTTGCAAGCAAGGTTAAGACAAGCAGGCAAAGAGCAAGTTTACAGTTTCATTGGATTGCAGCAGAAGATGTGACCCAGATTAAAGTTGGGCCTTCCAGCATAAAGATCTGGATTAAAGACATGTGTCCTCCTGTTTTGGATTTGAAGTGGTTCTACCTATTTCAAATTAAGCTAAATTCCCTAGCAGGTGTTTCCTCCACGTTTAGACTTTAGTTAATTCGAGATGTAGTCAAGTTGACAGCTGAGAATAAACATCACAATTCTGTCTTCTGTCTTATCTCATTATTTCATGATTAATTTCTAAGTGAAAACAATAACCAGGTCATAACAATGTCTAACCATAATAAAACTATCCCAAGTACAAATGCAAACACATATATTTAAAATAGGTGGCACTGTCACTTGAGGAACGTTTTTAACATCTCAAATATGATAACCATTTATATTCTCTTAATTGATATAATATACACTAAAGTAATTGGAAGAAAACACAAATATCTGTACAAATACAATATTAAAATAAAACAGAACCCATCATGTCCACTATAATTCTTATTCTTGTAACTTGTTACATTTCTTGGCTATTATTTATAACTACTTTCCTCTTCTGCCCATTTTATATTTCCTCCACTTTAGGTCTTGACTCTTTTCCTGAAGGAGTTATCCATACCTTCATTCCTGATATAGCTGTGCCTTTTGTCATACTGCCTGGATTAGGCTGTTGTAGCTTCCCATTGACTTTTATCATGGGACATGGTAGAACCAGAAAACACCCCAAACAAAAACCCACAATTGAAACATATATTTCTTATCTTCATTTTGGAGAGCAATTCCATTTCCTCACCACAGTCTAGACCCAGAAATCAAGCTTTTAGAAATGAGGAAATATTTATGTGTAAATTTTTTTTCTATATTGAATTTGATCTTTAACCAAGTAATTTGCTTCTTCATTGGTATGAAAATATTTTATTTGCTATAGTTCATGAATTATAACTTGAAAGATTCTTTATAATAATAATAACTTGGAATCCCTCATCATGATGAAAATAAATTTTGCTATTTCAAAACAAAATGAGATAATGTTCTAACTTTGTCTTCCAAGAATGTCTGTGCTTTTAGAAAATCCACTAGAGGAAGCTGCATTTGTAAACTATGGATTCAGTGTGAGCTATAAGGCTGGGGTGGGAAAGTTTGGGTCCATAATATTTATGTAAAGAATGAAGAGGATAAGCCTGTCATAGAGGTAAAGTAGGAAAGACTTAGTGAAAGACTCACATGAAAGATAAAGCATAAATTAAGTTTTAATTCATTAAAAATATAATGTTAGTAGATATTAGTAGATTCTGATAAGTATTCCAGAAGAAACCATTTAAGAAAGAAGGAAAGTAAGGGAGGAAGTAGCAAAAGAAGGAAGGGAGGGAGAAAGGAAGGAAAGAAGAAGAAATGGAGGGAGAGAGGGAGGAAGAAAAGGAAGGAAGGAGTTGAGGAAGTGGATGTAATTCAATAATATCAAGAGTGATAGCAGATTGGCTTATAAATTGCACATGGCTGATGAGATAGTCAAAAGACATGTTGCAAACAAGACTTGTTCATATATTCCAAAGGAAAAATTTTTACAAATCTAAAGAGGCAGCCTGAGTTCAAATATGAGACTGCATGCGTATAGATTTTTATAACTTATTTTCCAAAAAGAAATATGTTCACATACAACCTTGATTTTAGCCTCTGCTGATAATGAAGAAGACCCAGATTGTGTAGAACTGGTTATCGCCAGGAGTAAGAACTGAGTGGGTTGGAAAAATCTTTGCCATCCTTAGGTGATATTCATTTCCCGTACTGCCTTTTCTTTTCTGTTCCTGGACAGTTCTGTTGCCTTTGGTTTGCAGACCTTGATTGCAGTCTTGACTTGGTTTCAACACTCTTTGTCTTTCTACCTATATCACCCTTCCTATTTCTCTTCCTGCCTCTTACAAATATCCCAAACCCATTGATTCTGCCTGGGCTCACTACTGCTTCTGTCAATCCAGAGACTGGTAGCTGTTTTCTTAAAGATATGTAAGCTTGAATCAGAACTACAAATAGAAGCAAAGATAGAGGTGTGGAGCATTGTGGTGAAATAATGGTACTATAATAATAGATTCAATTGTTGTGAGGCAAACTCCTATAGCTTTATTTACAAATGTCTAACACAAAAGCAGAGAATATCATGTTAAATATATAGATGGTGCTTTGTTAAAGTGATTTTATAAACTAAGTGTTCAATAACACATGAGTGCTTTGTGTATAAATGAAGAATTTATGCATAAACTAATTTTGCTACATCCTTTTTCAAGATTTTGAATATACTTGAAGTTTTCTTATTAATTACATAATATCAATCAATAGTAAATGCCTGGACACCAACAGTATGGACTAAAATTCAATTTAATCCCCAGAACCTTGTAATTCAGACACCGAGTGCAAGCTTGGGTGGGCCAAAATTACTTGTAATTCTGTGCATATTGAATAAATTGTGACTTTTCAACAGCTCTCTATTCCCAGGTTGTATGATTTCTTAACATGATATGCAGAAATATTTTAAAGATTTCTGTTTTATTATGGCAGACTTTATTTGCAAATAAACCAAGAGCAGATGTGTAGTCAAAATCAAGAAATCCAAAAAGAATATTTCATTAAATTAAGCAGAGAAATAACAAAGCAAAATTAAAATACATTCATACCAAA
This sequence comes from Ellobius talpinus, assembly GCA_001685095.1. NCBI lineage: Eukaryota > Metazoa > Chordata > Mammalia > Rodentia > Cricetidae > Ellobius > Ellobius talpinus. The sequence continues at coordinate 10,677 of LOJH01001222.1, forward strand.
TTAACTAATACCTAAATGCCCTGATGGATCTGTCCTCCAAAGACATCCAAACTCAGAAAATGTAGGAATGTTTCTCTTCAAGATCTGATACTTCCCTGCGAAGGCAAACAAGGAGTCAGTCATACCGTGTTGGTGAAGTCTTTAGCTAGTCCTGAAGCTGAGAAATTGGTTTTAATAAATTAATCATCCGTTCTTCATGGAATCCACTGAAAGTATCAGAGCTCACATCTTACCAAGACATGCCCACCAATGAGGAAATTCTGAATGGATTTATGATTGTGACAGGAACTGGTTATGTATGTGTATAGGTGTGTGTATAGATATATGTGTGTATGTGTATAGAATTGTGTATGCAAAGAGTCATGTGAGTGTAAAATACTTATATCTGTATAGATATAAATATGTGTGTATAGACATGTTTGAAAGTGTATTGATACATATGTGTGTATATTATGTTTGTGTATAAACAGACATATATTGGAGAATAGGCCATATTATTTTTATTAAATTACTACTAACCACATAAAACTGCCAAGGAAACTTTTTGACAATACTTAACTATTACATAAACACAATTTTAGGAATGTTAATTTTCAAAATGTTAGGATGCTCAATCAAGGAATCCAAAAAAATGTGCTTCATGAAATTAAACAGAGAAATAACAGAGTAAAACCAAATGCACTGTATCTTCAAATTCAACCATTACAAGATATGACTATCTGATTGTATCTGACTGAAAAGTGTTTAGTTCCAGCCATACTTAAAAGAAAAATAAGGTTAAAAACACAGTTTTCATCTTCCCCTGTTGTATTTCCAAATCTGCAAGCACAAGGCAGAAGAGGCACTGTTGAGAGGCCCTGAGCTGGCTCTCTGCCATGGGTTTCCATCTAGGCTGGTCAGAGAGTGCCAAGAAGGGTTGGCTATACCTCATTAATGCATTTTTACCCAAAGAGTGGTGACCCAACAGGGGTATACTGATCATAAACACATCAAGTTGACATGTCTGCAGCCAATGCCTATTACATTGAGAGTACCTTCTGCCTCCTAGGTAGCAATGTGTTTTGATAATCTGGGCCAGGAGTCCTTTTGTGGAGCTGCATGCATCCTGGGGCTACCCTGAGCCAGATTGCTAACACATGTCTGTGCCCAGAGTCTCAGCTGTATGTACATGTGTACGGGCTAACAGCACTGACATGGCCAGCTAGTGGTTTTGTTTCTAAATCAAGTGGACTATCATATTGACTTATCTATAGAAACTACAAATTCACCATGAGTTGAAATGCCCTCTTTTCTTGGTCTTGTTATTGTTTTTGTTGTTGTAGCCTAAACTACATTTATTATAAATATTGATTCTTTCTTTTGATTCCTATCCTATATTTTCATATATTAATAGGTAAATCAGAATTCAGTACCTGTTTCCAACTAGATTCTTAAGAACATTAGGGCAATAATACAGTTAGCTACCTTACTGAGTTACTGCCTCTAACAAACAATCTGCTATTTAAATGATTTTATTTTACAGACTTTGCATACAACTTAATCAATAGGGAACATGGGTTCTTTCAATATTATCTTTCCAGAGGAACTTTAACTCAGAATGTTGAGTTGTTTGCTCAGTATCTTGTTGTTAATAGTAAAGTCAAAATTCATACCAACACTTCCACCCTGCATTGTCAATACTAGTTGTGTTTGTGAGCCTATATGGAAATTTGAAGACGTGGCAATAAGCCTCATGATTTTGGTTCCAATGAGACCATTTATCTTGAAGTCAAATTCTGTGAGACTATATCAACATTTTATCTAAATTTTTATGACTCTAATTTTTACAGTAATAAAAATTTAAATTAAAATAACTAATTGCTTTACAACATTTTTAGGAGCTTGTTCTATTTCTAGTATTTGACACTGTTCCTTAGTTCCTTAACCAAGTCCTGTCTTTAGCGTATTTGTCCCAAGTCCTTTAGTTCAAGTTGAGGTAGGAGTCTGGAGTCACTGCCACCCCAGAAGCTTCTCATATATCACTGCTTCTCAACTCTAGATTCATGATGCGAATGACCACAGACTCTCTGGGCTGGTCACTCCATTGGTTTGCCCTCCTGAGTGGATTTATTAAGCTTATTCTTTTTACTTTGCTGTTTTCAACCTCGACTTGCTTGAGGCCTGGGACTCTCTCATCACCCTGAAGCAACAGCTGACATCCCATAAATAAAAAGTCTTCAGCCAACTGTGACTTGTTATTGATCCTCTACCTCCCCATTGTGACACTATAGGCAAGTCAGGTACTTGCTTTTCTACAATAGCTTTCATGCTCTCTTCAGCAAGATGAAAAAAACAGAGACTGGACCACTCTGAGAGACTGTGTAGAGTATAGAATGAGCCATAAAAAAGCAGAGAGAGCCCTGCAAGGGTTGGCTGGGCCACATCCCAGTGGAAACACTGTGTTCAGATGTGTTACACAGAGGTCCTACATCCCTGTGATGGAGGTCGCAGTCCAGGGGGAAATATTGCTGCACTGCTGGGAGCCAGACTGGCTCCTAGTTGCAGGGATTCGGCAACAGGCTGTGTCCCTTAAACAGTACAATCCTGTGTTTCATGTGGTCAAAAGAACCCTCATAACAACTGTTGAATCAGCAATGATCTAGCAATTATTAAATACCCACTATGGTATTGATGTTATACTGGTGGTTTTTGGTGTAAAGTCAATGAAATCTCATAACAACCTCCTAAGTTCTCCATAGTAAACTGTACACATTTTCTGGTTTATGAAACTGAATTGTATTTAAGGGTAACTACCAAAACACAGGTGTTAAATAGCATTAACTAATAATCTCATTTTTATACAACTTTCAAACTTGTCTAGGCTAGGGAGGAGGTATCTTTATATTTATGTACCCTTGTATCTTGAAATGTATGTATGTATGTACGCATTTATCTATCTATCATCTGTCTGTCTGTCTGTCTGTCTGTCTGTCTGTCTATCTAT